>CM040238.1:18616724-18687151 GCA_022545495.1 Chrysanthemum lavandulifolium | reverse complement strand
AAATGGAACAAAATTAATGGGATTACTTTTGTTAATCAAAAAGAAATGTCAAAGTTTTCCATAACACCAAGTGTTTCAAACAAAGTGTCAACACTGTTTCAAAATCGTTTCAAAACCAGCTTGTAGTTTCCAAGTCTCTTTCGAAAATCGAACAAATGTCTTCAAACAATCCTTTTAACACAAGTGATACTAGAAGCATTTTAGATGACGTTAAAACTAGAATTAGGTATCTTCAAGAGATCGTTAAAACTAAAACCAATATTACAACAAACATCCGGTTTAATAGTTTTGATAATGAACGAAAAAGTTTTTGAAACTCTAATCGCCTCACCAATGCCATCGGTGCAAGGGTAATTCATGTTGAACAAGCACTTTTGAAAGAAACAATGACTTTGTCAAGGACCATAAACCGTAAAGCAAGCTAATGAATGTTTTGAACACATCAAAGTTTTGGAAAATTTGAATGATTCTCTCTTCAAGATGTTATGACTACCGATATCATGTCCATTATCTTACAAACATATTCTGTTGAAGATCATGAAAGACTCACCGAGACCTCCGCAATTGTTTCAAAATATGAAAAGCTCTTGAAAACTTGAAAAGAAAACGTGTCATATTTTAAACAACTTGATAGAAAATCGAGGAATGCAAGTATGACAAATTGTCGATGAAGCGTGCCTACAAGGACATGCAAGAGCAAAATGATCTTTTGAGAGCTCACCGATGTCTAAAAGGAAAGGTCAGGACACTAAGTTTGCAAAACCATTGACCGAGGAGAAAACAAATGTTCCCAAACCGGTTTTCAAACCAAAATGTCTATTTCTCGTTTCCTCCAAAAGTCAATGAGAAAATGATTTGTCAAAACAATACTCCACGACTTTGCTTATTAAAAAGAGAATTATCAAAGGTTTTGAAAACCTGCTTTTGATGGAATTCTAGGTGCAACATCTAGGGTGATGAATTCAGTTAAAGAATCATGGTTCTAACAACATGGTCAACAATCACTATCTCAAGAAGCTAGGAAAAAGGCACATACTCGAAAAGATGGAATTCTAGGTGCAACATCTAGGGTGATGAATTCTACAAGATTTCAAGGCACCGCTAGTAGTAGTAAACCATTACCTAGGAACACTCTACAAAAGACTAGGATTGGCTTGCATCTAAGAGTAGTTGCAAAAGAAAATGTTATGCCCTTAGAAAAACACTAGGAATTCTAGGTCTTTTCGAACAAGAATAAATTTCCAAAAGATCGTAGTGACAAAGTTAACGTCATTGCTTTAAACAAGAATATTGAATTTGTCCGTACTACATGTAAAAATGTATCTTTTCACTAATCATGATGCATGTGCCTTACAATATCTCAAGAAAGATAATTCTCGTGCCAAGGCACAATCCACTAAGACACCAAATAGAAACAAGCCCGTTGATAAAATGTCAAACAAAAAGAAACCTAATAGATGGATCTCTTCAGGACGTAGTTTTTCTAAAATGAGTCTTCATTTGCATCCGAAAAGAAAACAACTCCTAGATCTTACCTTAGGTGGATACCCACGGCAAAGTTTTCAACGAAATAGGTCTTAGATGGATTCCCACAGAAAGATGTTTGATACTTGCACCTACACGTATAATAGTGAAAATCATCGTGATAAGGAAGTAAAACCACTACAACCGTTGATAGTGATCACCCTCGCCGTGAGGAATCTTGTACTTCTAACATCGTTATTTGTGAAAACTCTTCTTCTTTGGTTGCATGTGAATCAAATATCTCTCGAACCCGACTCATCCGAGGGTTCCAATTCAGTAAACTCTTCTTCATCACTCTTTCTATCTTCTTTATTGATTTTCCATTTCTTTTATAAAACCAACAAAAACAAAATACAAAAATAGAAAATTTTCAAAAATACAAAACAATATAAAATCAAAATCCAAAATATTCTTCTTACGACATGTCTCTCAGATAATCGATATTCAGACGCTTCTAGAAATGTCATTCAACAATGATACGGGCATGTACGGATGCTTGAGCGAGAGTTCTTTAAATGTTTTCCAAAACATGTCGCTTCTCAAAATTTTTCAATAATGGCTTTCGTGATACATCAAGACGAAACCCGGACCAAATGATGACTTTTGATTATTTTTCAAATCAAAACTCGTGTTTTAAAGAAAAATCCAGCAGCACGACTGCACTACATTTAAAATGGTGAGAAATCATCATCATCTTGAGCACCTTTTCAAGATTGTTCAAAAGATTTTCAAAATCCTTCAAAATATTTTGTGCTCAAGATAACTCCTCTAAAACCCTTTAATTGATTATGCTTTCTTAAAGGGGGAGTATAAAACCAAAAATGTTCCAAATTCATGCTTAAATCAAACCGTTTGTCTCCCAAAAGATTCTAAAATGTTGTTTAATCCGTTGATATCAAAATATCACGCTTATGCTATTTTGAGGGGAGGAGACGTGATTAAATGTGATCAAAAATGTTTAATGATCGTGGTTTGAATCTCATAATGAGCTCGACTCGACCGTAACCATTGAATTGACGAGGAATCATGTACCATTTCGAGAAACTTTCTATGACTTAACCAGACGGGTAATAATTTCAAGCTAGTTCTCTAGTGATGTAAACGTGTCTCGAATCGGTCTTGTTCATTTAAAGTCGATCAATTCAAAAGGCGAACTCTACCTCTATGTGCGTATCATCAAAATATATAAGCACATGAAGGGGAGTGTTTCGAAAATATAAAACTCTCGGAATGTTTCAAACATGTTTTCTATCATAAACACTCGAGAGATTTTCAAGAAAATGGTTTTATGGCAACAATAGGACGGTCATGGAGTTATAAGGTGACTAAGGATAGGAAATTGTCCTATGATCCGCCAGAGCCGGAGGGATCTACCCAAGGACATCACAAATAGTTAGTATTAGAAGTCCTTAGGAATGATTGAAAAAGGAGTAATGTGAGAAAGGAAAAAGAAGGGTTGAAGAATTAAAAGAAATATAATGAAAAGGGTGAAAAGAAATAGCCCTCCATATTCAACCTTACTGTAAACCGGGTTCAATTCATCGCTCTTGGTTGTCACTAGATGACACCGGTATTGAAGACAAAGACGTCATGGACCCGTGACGACCGCACTAAACCTTCTAGCCACTCAATTCCTCTCAAAAGGATTTGTTTCATTCTCACCGGGAACCCTACATAATCTATCGGCTTTCTTTGAGATTGTCGATATTGAAGAAGGAGACCTCTCCCTAGTCTCCGCCAGGAAAACCAAAATGCACTTATTGAGTCTAGAGCCACGAGATTCATCAAAAGATCTCATAGGAACACATGACATGACATCGCTTGTTGTTCATCAATAAGGACACAAGTGATATATTATAGAGTCCTACGCAGATCTTAGCAATCCGCCGTAACATTTATGAGAAGTTTCACATCCGTGATCTTGATGATTGAATGGAAACTCCGCTGTGGTCAACATCAGCTGACCCGACAGCAGTCACCGGTAACTCCCGTGGATTACGCTTAGTGTGTCTCAAACGGTCTGATCGTGAGGTGATGCTTGATGTACCTCACGACTCATCCGAATCGAGGTGTACTCGTATATCGCGTTATCTCACTTGTGGGACTCCGGTTCAGAAAGGCCTCTGAGAATTAGAGACGTGTTTTCACACTATGCTATTAACACCTCGAAATTCAAACTTGTAAGCGTTTAACCGCTTATTACTAACATGTTTTATGTTTTCCTCTTATGGAAGCTCCGGAGCGGATTGATCATGCAGATTCGCCACATGCTCATACCAACAACACATGAAAGTTCTCATCAATATCAAAGGCATCTCAAAGTTAAAGATGATTCTTCGTCAATGTCAAAGAATCTACAAAGTTTAAAGACTCGAGAACTTCATCATTGGTAATTCAAAGTCAAATAGAAGTGTGAGCATGATGGAGAAAGGCGTGGAGACACCTAACCAATGAAGTTGACAACGGCAGACAACCACATTAATAGATCACAAAGCATGAAGGAACAAAGAATTAAGACTATTCTATATCTACTCACAAAGTTCAAGCTCAAAAGATTAAAGACCTATTCAAGTGGAGCATCTTTTGAATGACCACCCTTTGGGGAGATTGCTAGCCTTGATTATTTTATTAGAAGTGATAGTCATTCACGATTAGGAACTTTGTAATGTGTGTTAGATATCGTGATAGAATAGTCAACGGGCTCGTGGATTGGGCTAAGCTAATTGGGCATAAGTTATGTTAAGCTAGCCTTGTCTAGTTCGTGAAACCCAAGCCCAATCCAAGTCCATCTCAAGGCCCATGGCCAAGCCTTAGGGCATCATCCTCTCTTATTATAAATACCCTCAAATATGTCATTTGAGGGTGTGTGAGTGTGTGTGTGTGTGTTTTCCTTGAAGCAATATAACATCTTATTGTTTCATCTTTCTTCTTTCCTTTATCTCTAAACATACATACACTAATACATATCATTCAAGTCACCAAGTTCTTTCTTTTCTTCTTTATCTACGACACCGTTTGTATAATGTGGGTTTGTATTATAAGTGTTATTGTTTGATAAGGTATATGTGATAAAAGGACTTTACAATATTTTTTTTTTTTTTTTTTTTTTGAGAAAACAAGGTTTTATTAAGATAAACACAAAAGAATACAATGAACAAATGCTTCACCTCACCCCTCATGGAGAGTCATGAGGGGTATATATAGGCCCTAACTTTGCCACATAAACGATACTAGTCCCTAAGGGCAAAGTATACTACGCATCTAGTCCAATTCACTTAAGTGACGTTATCTTTAGAAAAAGCGAGGCTAACAGAAATACTTAGCTTAGTTAAGCTAGTAATATGTCACAATACTTTTAAAGGTTGTCTTGAAGGATTAGAACAATTATTCTCTTTATGTGAAGGAAAGGTGTAGTGTTGTGATACGTAAGTATGCGTATAGGGAAAATAATTATAACTTATAATGAAATTAGGTGAGCAAGGATAAAACATGTATCTTATCAAGTATGATCTCAATCGGATCATAAGTGAGGCATCACTTAGCGTGAGTGCGCGTGTCGGTCATAGGGTTTAGTTTTTGTAAAGTGGTTATAGTCTAGGTTTTAAAATATACCCAGTTCTCTATAACCTAGGCTCGATACCAATCAGAACACCCCAAAATGACTCAATGAAGCATACAAGTATTGGGGTGATACTAAATTGGTATCACAACATAAGCATAGAACAACGGATTTTTATAAATAACTTTATTCATTTCTTAAAAATAATGTTTACATTTTTTATTTGATGCGGAAAATGGCCCATTATAAAAGGTGGTCCCAATACATAAATCGTAGTCGTCTATGACCATGCCATGCCTTTGCCTTGCGCCCCAAAGATAATCTATCACCTCAAAACCCAAGATACATGCTAAAGGGGTCACCTATTACCGTGAGTTCATAGGTTTATTTAAAAAGGATTTCAAGACATCTGCTTCAAATTTGGTTTTTGATGATCATTACGTCTTCGTAATGTCATAAAGTTTATGATTTCAATTCATAAAAGAATTTCATAAAAGAGATTTTATTAGTGGACCATAAGTAGGGTATATGTACATTACAACGAATATAATGTCATATTTTGAATCTATTACGCTAGCACTAAGTTCATCAACCGGTTACTGACGCTTATGTATGCACAAGGAAGTCATACAAATAAGGAGCCCATGGCGTAGTGTTTATCCCAATACACTCGGTCCCGAATGCTATATGTTTCGCCTTGACCCAAGCGGGTCAACCGAACAGAAGTCACTCCCAATAGATCTATTTATAACATTCAGGCTTCCAGCAGAATTGACGTTTCATGAAGAGGCAATTGGGATCTAAAGTCTTAGGCTAAGTCGTAATATTCTAGGTCAAAGGTTTTGGTGTGGTCCTTAAAGCATCTAGGTATGATGTATCTTAAAACATATCAATCAAAGGGCATAGTATGCATAGAATGCGTAATTTTAGTAATTAAATCATTTAAGTAAAATGAGCATGTATCTTCCCCAAAACAGCTTATAAAACAAGTAAAATTAGGGGCTATGAAACTCACCTTGGCAATGTGCAATATGAAGTCTAAAGGGAATTAAATCAAGGAGTGATAGTGCACGGCTCCGACACGCAACCTAATTAAGTACGGCATATTTAGTCTTTACTCATGTTTAAGACTCGATAAAGTTTAACTAACTTTATAAATTTTAAATGTTTTTGTTGTTGTTGTTGTTGTTGCTTATGTGGTATTATGTATCTTAGAACAATTTACAAAGTTTTGGATGGTTCTCGGCTTAGGAGAGTATGACATGGAAGGAATCTCGAGGAAGGAATTCTGACTTTGGTTCAATGATGACCAAATGATAATACTTAGAAGGGTATACGCAGAAGAGATATCAAGAATGAACAAGACTTCGGTTTGATGATAATCGAATGACGATGTAATGGAAATAATTACATATGATTTTAGACATTAATGGACTATGTAATCATTTTTTTAAGGGTATATACTTAACGTACATACTTGTAAAAATATCTCTATGTATCGCTTTTAGTGGATAACATAAGAGTATTTCAGAAATTTAAGTAATGGCCTTACTTAATACCTTTTAGAAAAATTTGATGGTGCAAGTTATGAATAGATTTCCTCATTGATGATTATCATATAAAAATATAATAAGTTATTATGGCTATTATAAAATATAACAAGTTACTTATATTTTGACGAAAGGATGATGACGCATCTCGGCGTGAATTCCTGGAAACCAACCGTGACCAACAAGCTAACACATTCGTCCATTTTACATACTGAAAAAGAGTAAAACTGAAACAAGAGTGCACTATCAAATCTAATTTACTATCGATCCGATTCTTGTTTTAGTTATATAGAAACCAGACTTGGGCTTAATCGGATACTACCCGATTTGAGTTCACAATTCGACAACTCTTGTGGTGTACGAGCCACAGTAAGTCGAACCAAACAAACACTGTCTGTATCCTTTGACAACCGAATGACATTGACTAAATCAAAGGAATGAGTGAAAACTGAGCCGGATACGGTATCAAATGAATAAACCGAGATAAGTACTCTAGTAACTAAGTCTAATAGCACGATCATGAGCCAAGATTTAAGGAGTTAAATTTAAAATAGTTTTGTTTCCTCTTCTTGGTTTTCGACAGCAAACAACAACAACAATATGTAAAAGAACATTATTTTTATTTCCACATTAACATAGTCAATTTAATCAACACTAAAGTGAAACAATATCACTTCCACTTGGTACAAATAAGAATGTTTATAAATTTCATTGGGCAATGAAATTACAAACTCAATAGATTCAAAAGATGAAAGTTTTATATTCTTACACTTAACCAGGTGGGTTGGATAGATGATCACCGAAACCAAGGAGCTCAATTGGAGGGGACTAGAGTTGAACTGGAACAATTAACCCCTGGAGTAGCTTCCTTATGCATCCAAGGATGAAACCCCTCAATCAATTTCGAAAAGCCCCTTGATTGGCTAAACCCTAATTTTTCGAATTTTTGATAAGAATAATGATGAAGTTGTAACAAACTTGACCCTTGTATAGATGAAGGAGGGGAAAGGAAGCCTTCTAATCTTCTTGACCTCATGCCTAGGGTAATACCCTTTTCTGGCTTTCGTTTTCTTCCACAGCCACGCCACGCCACAAAACTTCATGTGATGTCTAGGAGGATAGGTAGTTATTTGGAGGATGATAGAGGTGAGCCTTTTGAGCTTGACTTTCAAAATGAAGAGATGATACCATTTTAGTGTTTGTTTTCTCCGGTTTGTGTCGACAAGGGAGATAGGAGGATGATATGTTGGAAACGCTGGGAGAGAAAGAGATATATGTTATCTCTTTTGTTTTATTATAACACAATATAAATCAGACTCGTGTTTTGTCGAATCCTCGAGTAAATGTACCTTCCCGATCCTCGAAAAATATATCAATTATGTTTTTGGAAACGATTTCTTAGACGTAATAATAAGACATTATTATTTCATTGAAATTTGATTATAACTGTTTGCCGTTATTTAATTGGTGTCAGTACGCGTGTGGTGCCGTGACTTTCTAAATTTACGAGATAACTTCTCGTTTATGGATCTAAATATTGACAACTGTCAGAAAATAGCCGATTTGAATTTTCCGACGTGATAAATATTATTATAATAATCCGAATTTTACGGTTGTTATACCTGGGGCGACTCCCGTAATGCCCAAGAAGATTCCCAAGAAGATCAACACCGCATGCAAACAAAGAAATTTTATGATTATTTTATACAACAACTAAGGATGCACTAAGTGTTTCGCGACAATACTTACTTGGGAGGATTAGTCTCGCGACGTGGAGGCGATGATTCATCCGATGATGACTCCACGCCATGAATGATATGGCGTTTCTTCACGGATGAGCTGCGCCATCATCACCAGCGCCTCTGCGCTTGACCCTTGGTCCGCTTCCTCGGCTCTTCCCGGGAGACTTCCACGCCTCCACTACGCTGCGGAAAGCTCGCCACAGCGAATGTACCGGGTTGGGCACGCTGCGCAGAGGGATTGCCTTGGCCGCAACGGAAGAACCACCCGGCTCCTCCAGCCCATCTCCATGGTGCGCCTGCAAGAGCTTCCAAAGATAGGGACTTCTCTCTCAAAGGGCGCACCCCACGGTAACTCGGCGAGGTTTCGCCAACCGCATGTCTGACCGAACAAATCCATCTCGCAAAGAAGAAACAAATAAAACAAGTTATATAAAGTACAAAGGTGAAAAGAAAGGCTCACATTAATAAAGCAAAGGAGTTGAAGGACGAGCACCCACCCCCGTCATCCGCGTCTAAGAAGGTTGGCACCTCATCAGCCTATCGAAATAGTTGCGATCGATGCCCATGTGCACCAAAAATTCCTCGGGGTAGGAATTGATGGGAATACGATCATGCTTATCATTTCCGCATCATCGCTGTATGATCCAGGATGGGCGCCATCCTTCGGTAGCGAACTTTGGGTATAGAAGGCGAACGCCAAGGAACACCGCATCATCAACCCGTAAGAATTTTTCTCCGCCCTAAGCGCGTCTAGTTTATCAAGATAACATTGCGCCGCCCGACGCGCTTAGCAACGAACCCACCCGCTTGACCATGTCGCATGGTAAAACGCGCGAAGAGATAGATAGTGGGGTTAATCGCCAACAAACGACTATTAACCTCGGTTGGTTATTTTACGCACCTATACAATGCGGTTGGGATATGTGGGCGATAGTAATTTAATACGTCGCACAAAAATAAAGAGATGGGCACACGCTGATTTGCGAACCAAAAACGTGTGTATACCCCACTTTCCTTCGTGGAAATCGCCGATGCTCGCGCAGCGGAACTACCGGATGTAGTGCAAGCGGGATATAATAATCCGAGGTGAACTCATGAAGTTCATACTCGGTTATATCGGATGCAAAGTTAGTTAATCCACGAACCATAATCAGGTTTAGAATGCGCACGCGCGGTTACCTTTAAACGTTTGTGGTTTTCTTGGTGGATATTTCAAGCTTTTCAACAATGGTGGAAATGATTTTTTTTACTGTGATAAACACAGTAAAAGGGAGGCGGTGGTTTATATAGGGTTCCACATCCATGCGATGCTTGACACGTGGACCCCACTTTCTCCAAACGTGTGGTTAGGAGTTGCTGACGTGGCACACTTTCCATTCACTTTCCCACGTTTTACGAGGTATGTATTTGACATATTTTGACTAGATTCACCGTACCTTCTTTAAAGCGGGAAACCTTTGAAGCTTCTCCGCTACGCCTTGAGGGATATATGAGCTAGAGTTATTAGTCTAGCATCCGCGGGTCTCACCCTGCGCATACTAGACTAGGGGGACATGATGACGTATAGTCCACATTCGGGTCATGAACCCGACCAATGACGCTACTAGCGAGCCCAGTACGAATGGGCTAACCCGGTAACGGTTTGGGCTCACGAAGGCCCAAACCCGAAGTTATTTATGGCTTCGGATATCGGATATCTCTTATTTATGGGATATGCATTGATTGACCGACTTAGGCGGGATACGCCGAAGGTTGGGGAACACGAAACCAACAGGGATTTCGTGTGTATATAAAGGGCATCTCAAGCCTCATTAGAGGTACGATCTAAAACCCTAACTCTCCACTAAACCCTAAAACCGATTACTTACTCTCACGCCGGAGGATAATCGTGGGAGACAATCCCACGATAAGCCTAACGGTGTTTTCTATTTACTTAGTGCGCAGGTCTCAAGCATCAAGGTCTAATTGATACGAGAACCGAAGTCCAAACAAGGAACGCCCAACTTTTGTATCAACACTAAGAATACACAAGAAGCCATAAAAGATGAGAGTTGGGTAATGGCTATGCAAGAAGAATTAAATCAATTTGTGTCTAATGATGTTTGGACACTTGTCCCTCCGTCTAGTAATCAAACCATAATAGGAACCAAATGGGTTTATAAAACAAATTAGATGAAAACGGAGTAGTGTCAGGAACAAGGCTAGACTCATTGCTCAAGGGTATAACCAACAAGAAGGAATAGACTTTGATGAGACCTATGCCCCGTGGCTAGATTAGAGTCTATAAGAATACTTCTTGCGATGCTTGTGCTAATGATCTAAAGCTTTATCAAATGGATGTCAAAAGCGCTTTTCTAAATGGTTTCATTAATGAAAAGTATATGTAGCTCAACCTCCGGCTTCATCGATTTTGAAAACCCAAACATGTGTATAAATTAAAGAAAGCCCTTTACGGTCTTAAACAAGCTCCAAAAGCTTGGTATGATAGACTCAAGTCATTTTAATTAAACACAACTATACCATGGGGTTAGTTGACAACACACTTTTACTAAGAAAAGAGAGTCACATATAATCATAGTGCAAATATATGTAGATGATATTATATTCGGATCCACTTGTCAAGACATGTGTGATGATTTCTAAAATCATGCATGACGAGTTCGAGATGAGTATGATGGGAGAACTTAGTTTCTTTCTTGGTCTACAATAAAACAAGTAGAAGATGGTATCTTCTTTAATTAATCTAAATACATAAAGGAGATGTTAAAGAAATTCGGTCTGAAGAGTCGAAACCAATTAGGACACCAATGTCATCCGACACCAAACTCACAAAAGATGAAGACGCGAATCCGTCGATAATACTAAATATCGCGGCATGATAGGTAGTCTTTCTACCTCACGGCAAGTAGGCGGATATCATGTTTAGTGTTTGCTATGTGCTAGGTTTCAAGAAGACCCTAAAACATCACACCTAGAAGCCGTAAAAGAATATTTAGATACATTAAGGTACAACACAATTAGGATTATGGTATCCTAAGGCACGGAGTAGAAACAATTGTATATGCAGATTCGACCATGGAGGTGATTACGTTGATAGAAAAAGTACAAGTGGGTATGTACTTTCATGGGATGTTGTTTAACATCTTGGTTTTCTAAGAAACAAACGGCACTAGCAATATCAACAACCGAAGCCGAGCACGCTCGCCAAGAAAGCATGCCAACAAGCACTATGGATGAAACAAGCGTTAGTCGACTACGACATTCATCTAGCGACATAGCCATCCTATGTAACAACAAAGGTGGCATCGACTTAAGCAAGAATCCAGATTGCATTCTCGCACAAAGCATATAGAGATTCGCCATCACTTAAGAGACAATGTTCAAAGGGAACATCTCTATTGAGAAGGTAGCATCCGAAGACAACATAGCCGACGCCCTCACCAAACCGCTGAAGGGAACAGTTCAACCTACTTGCCTTGGTCTTGGTCTAATGGAACAAACGTTGTAACTTATTTGACTCTACAAGGTATGTAAACACTAGCCTTCTTCTTTCCGAGTCTAGGATCTCTATTTCACACACAACTCACAAACAATACGGGAATTTTCAAAACCCAAGATAAGTTTTCCACTTATAGCTTTCTAATTTTTTTTTACAAGTTGCAAACACATAACTACATACACATTTTCAAAGAAAACCTCTTTTCAAAATATTTTCTAAAAGGATGATACCTTCCAGATCAATTTCACAAAAGCAATTTCACGCCTAGGACAAATCGCTTTTCATTATTAATACAAAGTAAAAACCTGCTTTCACCGCATCTCATGTCTTTTGAATGCTAAAGGGACACATAACTAATATGTGTTTTCGGGTACATTCATTTAAGCAACAATGAATTAGGAGCATTGATAACACTAAATTACGTACTCATGTACTAAATATGTGTTTTGGGTTATCTCAATAGGATGCTTTTCTACTTCTAGTTTACTTTTCTTTTTCTTTTTGGGGTCGAGATAACCGCAACTCCAAATAGTTTGCATATAGGCACACACTAGGCAAAATGTTTCCAAAAGGAAAATTTTGTCTTGCTCGAATCACTGCAGACCGGATCCCAAACCTTCATGCCGGACGGATCCCTCATGGAAGGATTCGTGGGATCCGTGAGATGTAAGATGTTTTACCTTCTATTTTTCTCACTTTGGATGAAAAATCCACATTTGTTTTATTTTTTTGAGTATGCTCTTTAATGCTTGTGTTCTCATGATCACATGCCTTAAATTCATATCTAATCATTAGATTTTAATCCACATTTGGGTCAAGCATTCATTACAATGCTTTGTTTGTCTATATATAGAATTCCCAAAATGCTTGCATAATCCATCTCATCTTCACAAACAAACTACACCATGTCATCCACAAACCCTTTAGATGAATCACCTAGTACAAACAATCATCTCCATGAAACCCAAACCTTTGTACTTCCACCTTCCAAAATACCAAAATCAAACTCTAGGATATCCGCACGGATTAACATCCAATCTTGTTGCCTAGGAAAACCATCATCATATGGCTCATCACCATCAACTAACTCACCACAAGATGCTTCCATTATAGCACATCCTTCATCACCAACGAGTACACCAATTTCATCACCAAATCATTCACCACCTAAAATCACTCTTTTGGAACTCCTTACGACTCCAACAAGATCTCAACAACCAAAGCAAAAAGAATTAGCCTTTTTGACACCTCCAACTTCTCCAAACACAATATTCAATGATCTTCAAACATCACCACCTTTAGCTCCCATTAAACTTCAAGAACATCTAGGTTCTTTTCCACCACCACTTCCAATCATTCCAACTTTGATCCGTATTTTCCTATTTTTCCACCACAACTTCCGAACTCACAAATCAAAACAACCGGAAGATTTCGCACTCATTACCCACATCACCTACATTGTGAACATTGACAATCCACTAGGAAATTGCAATAGAAGTTAGGGAAGAAATGCGATTCATACTCAACCTCATCCTTGATCGCACCAATACCATTACTCATCCAAACCTCCATCCATAACCTTATGCAAGCATGGAAGGAATCATTACTACTATTTTCTATTTTTAGTACTTTTCTTTGAAGTCATTTTCAAGAACAAGTCTTGTTCTTATTTTTACATGCTTGTAGGTGGCATAAATACCACTACAATTTGTTGTTTTTATTACAAGGCCTTGTTTACATACCTTGGCTCCCAATCTTGATTCTCGCCAATCACAAGATTATTTAAGCATGTTACTAACCTTTCTCTTTGTAGGATTTTTATTTTTATTCACTGACGCCCAAACTAGGGGAGCTACCGTCGAGGGGAGTTAGCGATACGTGGACTAATTTTTCCACACTTTTATTTCTTCCAGGGTTAACTTTTGTTTCGACAAAAAGGGGAGAAGAAGTAAAACTTAGGGGCTTTCAAAACTTACATTTATTCTTAAGTTTTACTCATCATAACATTATGTTTTGTCATCAACAAAAAGGGGGAGATTGTTAATACAAATAAACCGTAAAAGCGTTTATTAATATTTTGCGATCTCTTTGTGTTTTGTTGATAACAAATATAATATTATCTTAAGTACAATTATAAGGATACATATTATTTTTGTAAAGCAATTACATATAGCCATTTAAATACAAAATGTAATAATTAAACATTTGTTGTAATAATTTATTAGGACGGTAAAACCACAACCCATGGACCATAACCCATGGATCATAACCCATACCTGTTGGCTAGATACAATGTATACTTAGATACATTGAATCTAAAGAAAACCCATGGACCAACCCATAACCCATGACCCATAACCAAAAACTCATGGGCAAAGAGGAGCGCCCCACGGATCCCTAGGATTACACTAGACGGATCCGTTGAGGGATCTGTGGGATCCGGGAACAATGGAAGATTTTGCTATAAATAGAGAGCCATTTCTTCATTCTAACTCACCCTCTTCTTACTAAATCTCTCAAACACTCTCATTCTCTTCTAACATATAGATCACTGATCTAGAGAGTTGTTCTTCTTTCTTTCTATTGTGATTCTCATATAGGTCTTTCTAAGGCGAGATCACGAGCATTCTACAAGTCATCCAAGCAAGTGGGTCCTTGATTGATTTGTCACCCGCAAGATTTACATGTAGCTAAGATCTTGTATTTGATATTTCACATATTTGTTGTGTAATAGTCGTGTTGGTTTGGTCCACCGTGTTACGGTCTCGGTATTTAGCTTCGCACTGGATAAAGGTGTAAGCAACGCTGTGAAGGCTTCTCCGCCAAGTGAAGGAGTTTGTTGACATAGTGCTTGAACTCTCGAGTAGTGACTCTGGGAGTGGAGTAGGCAAGGAAGGTGTCCTTGTAGCCGAACCATTATACATCGGTTGTGTCATTTCTATCCCTTTGCTTTACTTTATTTACTTGCTTTATCATTAGATCTATACTTTCTCTACATCCATAAGATCTCACATATTAACGAATCTAAAGTTTTAGAAACTAACTTAAAATCGGCAAAACTATTCACCCCCCTTCTAGTTTTCCACATAGGTGGTCGTAGTGGGGGAAACGGGCTTGATTTTATGAACCGTGTTAGAAACGTATATCGTGAAGTGGTAAATAGAGGAAGACCGTTTTCTGAAGAAGACGCATGGGAAATCTTTAAAAACACTCTAAATGGGACGTGCCCGAGCCCATTGATCCGGTTTGATCTCACCGGACATGACTAGCTATTCTAAGATGATGTGAGACGTCGTGCCCCCGGCAAACCACGTCCCTAAAAAAACTAAATCCGAAACTTCATCGAGCACCACGGGAAGTAACCCGTTTGAATTTGGTGATTTTATGAAAAATGAGTTTCGAATCAAATGGAAGGCCGCGGTGACGACGTATGAGGCGTCGAGGAAGAAAGACAAGGGCTTACTAAAAGTAAAAATAGAAGAATTGAAGTTTCTCTAGAATCCAACTAACGATTTGCTAGCGGACCAAGCCCTCATCGAAATGCAAAAACGAGAATAATTAACAAATACTGACTTCAACAACAACAAAATCAACAAAATTAGTTATTAGATTTTTTTAGTTTCGTATTGTTTTTAAATTTTTTTCGTATG
Source organism: Chrysanthemum lavandulifolium (assembly GCA_022545495.1). Lineage (NCBI taxonomy): Eukaryota > Viridiplantae > Streptophyta > Magnoliopsida > Asterales > Asteraceae > Chrysanthemum > Chrysanthemum lavandulifolium. Next base: position 18,671,627 of record CM040238.1, on the reverse strand, counting down.
TTTTTATTTATCTATTATTTTTTTAATTTTTTGTGTATTTTTTTAAAGTTTAGTATTATATTTTTTTATTAAATTAATAAAATTTAGTTTGTTTGAAAAATAAAATAAAATACAATGACGAGTAAGGATAGTGTTAATAGTGTCATGATATTGGTGTTATTACACCTAGAGCTCTAAGGCTAATTACATATTCTCTGCTTATACAACACATATATCGAAATATAAAAACCCGGATTATGGATAAAAGAGTGGGCACCTCTAGTTAAAACATAAACCAAACACCCAAGAATCTTTCACTTTCTTCTCTTTCACTATCACCATCACCAGTTACTGTCTCAACTCTCAAGGTGGGTTGTTTGCTTGTTTTTGTGTTTTTGGGTGTAAAGTAGTGTGTTTTAGTTGGTATATGTTGGTGCCTTTTACTCTAGGGTTTATCGTGAATAGGGCAGGATATGTCTATGATTTATCTCCTCATATCCGCTTTGACGAGATTGGTTATGTTGTTATTATTGTTGTATGTTGTGATGGGTGGATAAAAATTTCAACCTACCAACTACTCTCATCAACAACTTTTAAACAACGACCCCTCAACAACTATTCTCAAAACTTCTCATAATGTGTCATTTTCCTTTTCAATGAAAAAATTTTTGGATATATTTGTCGAAGATATTATATTAAAAACCACACGTTACGATCTCAATTTACAATTTATAGTATAAAATAAGTAAAGAGGTTGTTGGCTCCATGTACTATTTACGTAATTTGAAACGTGTTTTTATCTATTTGTGAGCTAGGTGAAGCATTATATAACCCTAAATACACACCCGTATGTAGTAAGTTAGAAATACAATGGAACCAAAGGGAACTGGTTTGGGAGTTCACTTTGGTGCCTAGCGTACAAGAACTAGCTAAGGAACCAATTACCAAGGTTCCACCCCGATATGTTCGTCTCGATCAAGATCCTCCTATCATATCACGACCACCATCTTCCTTGCCCGAAGTGCCCGTTATTGATATGGCGCGGTTATCATCTGAAAATTCAGCTGACCATGAGCTAGAAAAGCTACACCTTGCTTGTAAAGATTGGGGATTCTTTCAGGTATACTCCTTTCCGTACTGCATACGATCATAACGTAGATTATGTATATGCTGAATTTGCTTTTCCAAAATTACTAAATCTTTTTCAAGACTTTGTTTTTCTTGGAATAACGGATATATCAATGCAAGTTGTAATATATTTAGTCATAAACTTTGTGACGTACCGCTTAAAACAATGCTAGTCAAGCGTCTGTTTTGACGGAAAAGTGATTTATCAATTGATCGTTGCAGATAATAAATCATGGAGTGGATGTTTCATTGCTGGATAAAGTAAAGGAAGAGACGCAAGAATTTTTCAAGCTGCCAATGGAAGAGAAAAAGAAGTTTTGGCAAACAACGGACGACGTCGAGGGATTTGGACAAGCTTTTGTCGTTTCGGAGGAGCAAAAGCTTGATTGGGCTGATATCTTTTATTTGATTACCCTCCCACATGGTATTAGAAAGCCACACTTGTTTCCTAACCTACCTATGCCATTCAGGTGATTTGCTCATCCATCCTTCTACTTGTATATTAGGATCTAAGTTTGCGATCTCTCGTTACACATATGGTTATCAGTCATTACTCATGTTGCAAAATAACCTCTCATATATCTTATAAAAAAAATGACATATAACCATATCTGTACTTTAGGTCGGGTTTGGGTTAGCGGGTCTGAGAAACCAACCTGAACACGACTTGTGTTAATCAGTGGGTCACTCATACGTGTCAATCTTAAGCCGTTTGCACATAACTTGACCATGATCTATTTAACTCGTTTATATATATATATATATGTGTTGACGGGTTAAATAGTTTGGATAGGTTAAAAGGGTTGACCCATTTAACCTTTCTATCTTAACAAGTTGACATGTTACACATGTTAATCAGGTTAAACCAGTTGGCGGGCCGACCAATTTAACCCTTGCCCGTTTACACATAATCTAAACACGACATATCTAACCTGACATGACACCAAACTATAGAAAACTTACTTGTTAACAAAGTTGATTCAACTACCTATACAACGTGCATTTTGAAACACCCACGAGAACATACTTGCATACAATTCACAAAAACTTTCCACGCTAATAAAAATTCAAGGTTTTTTGGACTTTAATGTCGTCGTCATCATCATCATCATCATCAGCAGGAATTAATTTCTAGAGAAATGGCAACTTCTTTATCTTCTTCTATCTTGACTTATAAAGATTTGTCTCTTTTTACCTATTGAAAAAATATTTTATCTTTTTTTGGACTTTTTCTTGTCTAAAGAATTGCTTGTCTTTCAAAAGACTTTTCATCACCTACTCTTAGCAGCCATCCACCTAGCTTTCCACCTAATTTGAAGTTTTCCATACGTTTTCTTCCTTTTGAAAGGGAGGTTTACATGACAAATTTGTTATATTCTTTCCCAGTGTCCTCTAGCATATCTATACAGGCAGTCCCAAAATTAGATATGTCGTTCTCTTTTGTTTTGGAATTCTTACATGATACATTGTTGAATTTACCTGTTGAAGGATCATATTCCAACATATATCTTAATCCTTGGGGAAGACATTGGAACATACCTTAAAGGAGACTTATTCAGATCTTCTTAAACTGGATTTCCCTAGCTTTTATTAAATTATCAAATATTTGTAGCTAAATGTGCATGTTTATCTCCAGAGTAAGCGAGGTTACTTAGGCTAGTATATTAAATACAAATAAGATAGGCTTGACCAGGAAACCATGGCTGATGTATAACATTGTCATGGTCATTTACATGGCATGTCAAGATGTGATTCTAACTTGCAATGTTTAGATTTTCAGGAGTAAGTTTGAGTGACTTACACGAACCTAGTTTGATTTATATCTTTGTAAACAATTTTGTTGAACGTGTCTGAAGTCACATGAACAAAATGAGTAAGGGTGTTTTTTTTTTTTTTTTTTTTTCTTACCGAGTTAGAGCGGTCGGTCGACACATGCCATCTTGCTCAATAAGAGGTGTGGACTTGGGTTATTGCCCTCACTCAATAAGAGGTTGTAAACTTGCATTAAGATAATATATTTGATGGTTTATTAACTATGTTAAATTTATGATAAAAAAGTTTTGTTTCATATTTACATAAGTTACTTATTTATTACATTACGTTGGTTTAATAATTAAATTGCATAAACGAACAATTAAAATCATTCGATAATTAAACAAAACAAACAACATTATTTCGCTCAAATTCAAACTTTCTAGCCACTTCTTAATTAATGATCATGATTGAGACTTAAAACATCTTGATGGAACAAACAACACATAAAGAGTTTATTTCATATACACAACACAATATTACATGGATGGGAGTGGTTCACATGCATAAACATATAACTGTTTATATATTTTACAATGATAGAGACACCCTAGAAGCATATTCAAGAGAGCTCAAGAACCCTGCTATAAAGACTCTGCTCTACATTGCAAAAGCTTTGAAAATGGAAAGTAAGGACATGATAGTATTGTTCAAGAAGGATGCAATCAATGAGAATGAACTACTACCCACCATGTCCCCAACCTGAACAAGTCATTGGTCTCACCCCTCACTCTGATGCTGTTGGAATAACCTTTCTTCTCCAACTCAATGAAGTGCCAGGTCTTCAAATAAGAAAGGATGAAATTTGGATCCCCATTGAACCTCTCCCTAACGCGTTCATTGTAAATATAGGAGAGATCTTAGAGGTCATTTTCTTTATTTTTCTCCTAATCATCTCTTGTTTTTAACTTTTGCATAGTATCGTCAATGATTTGAAAAAAAGAAAAAGATACATATGTGAATAGTTTGCAACTTTGCATATTAGAGCAAGTAATTAATGACTTAAAACAATTGTGTTCACTTTCAGATTGTAACGAATGGACAGTATAAAAGCATCGAGCATAGAGCAATTGTGAACCTGAGAAAGAGAGGTTGTCCATAGCCACATTTCTAAGCCCAAAGTTGGATGGAGATTTAGGCCAGCACCAAGCCTAATTACCCCTAAGACACCTCCAAAATTTACAAGGGTTGCTACTGCTGATTTCTTCAAGAACTTATACTCCAAAGAACTTATTAGAAAGACAAATATTGAGCAGTACTATGTATAATGTAATATTTAGCAAGAATTGTGTTATACTTTACCTGTTTGTATCACATAAATAAAACGGTGCATTGTAATGTTAAGTACACTAGTAGCATGCATTAAATTTAGCAAATAACTGTGTTAAATTTTAGTTAAGCATTCTGTCATTATTTTAGTAATGGTAGTTGCCTAAAAGTGCATTCTTCCAATACATTTCTTGCAAAATATTCATCAACTATTTTTGATCAACTATCTTCCCAATATCATTTACAGTGAATATCATTTATTTTATCTGTTGGATCATTTTGAAAGTCATAAAATCCTGTTGATCGCACAACAGCTTGTGGTCAAGGTTGTGTTAAACGCTTTCCTCGTTGACGATCCAACAATTTTCTATTAGATTACTAGGATAACTATTTTGAATTGTCGTTAGCTAGTTGATGTACGTTGAGCAAGGCTTCAAACTCAAGCCTTGACTAGTTAATATGCTGCGAAGAAAATGTTGGAATAAATCTTGCTATGATGAATAAATCAGAGGTAATAATATGAATATGTATTGTATTGTACCAAATTATGACTGATGTTTGATTACAGAATTCATGACCTATTTATACTAATTGAATCGGTACCTTTGACAAGGGGAATACCGATTTACATAAAGTAATCGACACCTAAATTTCTAAACGTTATATTCTAAACGTTATACTAAAACGGTTTATTTTGACCCTATACGACCCAACCCAAATACAACTTGGGGTTTACAGACTTTACATAAAAACATAAATACACTAAACTACCCTAACTTTGCTTTTATAACATTAACGTCCAACGTTCCCCCCTAATGTTATAAATGGAAATCATGTCTTCTTTACTTGACTTTACAACAATGTAGGTTCATCCTCAGTTTCATAAATGAAATGTGCTTGTTTCTCCTTGTCTTTCTTCTTCCATTTGGTGTATTCAAGGCAAAATGACCAAGTCACCACATTCATAGCATCTCATTTTATTCTTGCTTTGTTCTCCTTGCCTTGTATCTCTTTCTCGCCCTTTTCCTACTTTGTTAAAGTTTCTTCCTCTTCCTTGATTGCTTGAACTTGCCATCAAAAGCTTGTCTTGATAATTTTCTGGTTCATCTTGACTTTTGAGACGTTCTTCGAAATCAGTTAATCTTCCAACGGCTTCTTCAAACAACATTTTGTCTAAATCTTGACATTGTTCAATAGACGCCACGATAGGTAGAAACTTCTTTGGAACAGAGTTAAGTAGTTTCCTTACTAGTACTTTATCCTTCAAAGTTTCACCAAGGCCTTTAAACTTGGCCTTTGTACTACCTAATTTTCCTCCATAGTCACTTACGTTTTCGTTTGGTTTCATCCTTAGCGTCTCTAGTTCACTCCTTAAGGTTTGTTGTCGTGCTTTTTGAACAAGATCGGCTCCCAAATACTTGACTTTGATCGAGTCCCATACTTCCTTTGCAGTCGAGTATTGTGCAACTTGCATTAAAACATCTTGTGGCAATGTTTGAAAGATCATTTCCATTGATGTGTTTTCGTTCTTCTCATTTGTTGCTTTTCCTTCTTTTGCAACTATCGTTTCCCAAATACCATATGCCTTCAATACTGTCTCCATCATAATTGCCCATGTTATGTAGTTTGTTTCGGTTAGTTTTGGACATTGAAATGTTATGTTTTGGTCACGAGTTGGTGTAGATGATTCTCCTTTTGTCATATTTCTTCCTTTCTTACTTGCTTCCTTTCTTTCTTACTTGTGATTGTATGATCGGTTCGTACTTGCTTTGAAACAGTAAGGTTTCTCTTACTGGTCGAAACTCTAAGGTTTCTCTTACTGGTCGAAACACTGAGGTTTTTCTTACGGGGTCAAAACACTGAGGTTTCTCTTACGGGGTCGAAACACTAAGGTTTCTCTTACGGGGTGAAACACTAAGGTTTCTCTTACGGGGTGAAACACTAAGGTTTCGTTAAACACTAGGTTCCTTAAAAACGATAGGTTTCTTTCTTACTTCTTACTTTGTGAACCACAAGGGTTCGGTTACTTGCTATTTTGTATTTGTAATCTAAAGTGAAAATATTTTTTTAGATAAAAATACACAACTTGATTTTTCCTTACTTTTTCAATTGATTTGGGATTATACCTTTTATTTTCTAATCAACAAATAAATTGAAAGGACAAAAAATAAAAATAAACAACTTACTTAAAAATATTTTTCCCAAATCCTAGACCTAATTTAGATTAAAAAAAAGTTCAACAGAAAGAGAAAAAAAAAAAAAAAAAAAAAAAAAAAACTAAGAGATTAAAACCAGAGATTAAAAATTAAACCTAAAACTATCCGGTTTATTTATTTCTTCTTCCCTTTTCTTTTCTTATAAAACCTAAACCTAATTAGATTGAATATCAACGAAAAAAAAACAAGAGTATACCAATTGCCGGTGTGATTCCTCCTTTCTTACTTCTTCAATTGATGATCCAGTTACAACTGTTCTATGTGTTCGATATCTTCAACGAACATGTATCCTTCTTTCCTTCTTACTTGATTAATTCCCAGAATCGTTCTTTCTCTTGATACCAATTGTTGGAATAAAACTTGCTATGATGAATGAATCAGAGCTAATAATATGAATATGTATTGTATTGAATTATGATTGATGTTTGATTACAGAATTCATGACCTATTTATACTAATTGAATCGGTACCTTTGACAAGGGGAATACCGATTTACATAAAGTAATCGACACCTAAATTACTAAACGTTATAGTTAAAACATTATACTAAAAGGGTTATTTTTTGACCCTATACGACCCAGCCCAAATACAACTTGGGTTTACAGACTTTACATAAAAACATAATACACTAAACTACCCTAACTTTGCTTCTATAACATTAAGGTCCAACAGAAAATGCCTGATTTATGAGAAAAACAATCTCATGCATCTAAGTCATATTAGGTACGTTTGGCGAAATGAGCTGAAGTTGAGGTTGTTGGAGCTGGAACTGTAGTTGTATTGTGTAGCTAGAGCTTATATTATAAGTTGAAAGTTGAAGTTAATATTTTAATAAAGCCGTTTGGCGAATCAATTGGAGTTGGACTAGTATGTTTGGCGAAAAGAGCTGAAGTTGAGGCTGCTGGAGCCAGAGCTGTAGTTGTAGTTGTGTAGCTAGAGCTTACATTATAAGTTGAAAGCTGAAGTTTATAATTTAATAAAGCCGTTTGACGAATCAATTGGAGTTGAAGCTTATTAATGTAAAATTACATAAAAATACATCAAATTAAATTCAGATTTATTTCAAGCTTTTGCGTGTTAAACATTATACATTGAAAGGTAATTAAGTAATTTGACTAATGATAAGCCCATTTCAATGTGTTTGGGCTTATAAAGGCTTATCGCTTATTAAAGCTTCCATAAGCCAGTGTGACAAACAAAGCTTATGTAATAACTTCAAGAATCTATAAGCTCCTAAAAGCTTTGGCCAAACACAGACCTTCAGAGAATTTAAACCAAGCCAGATATATTCTCAATCTAATTTCTTTTCTTCATGGCAATTTTGTACCAAGTTTGCCAATAATCATACCGATTAATATCTTCAGAAATTCGAAAACAAATCCTAATTAAATGTATTTCAAACATGTTAAAATGGTACCAAAACACACAAGTATTAATCACCCAGCCAACCACCCCTTGGTGATACTTTTATTATAATAATATACATCAAGATAAGTCCCCAAATGTGTTCTTACCAAGAACAATACAATCGTAAATCATATCCTCTACAAAGGTGTAACAGCAATAAATCAACTCACTCACTAAACCAATAAACCAAACCACTACAAAGATCAAGATGATCTAAGCCAAACAACCCAGAAACCAAGAAACGTATTAACAACTTTGTAGGTGAGAGAACTTTGAGAGAGAAAACTGTGTGAAACCTCAAGCCAGACCTTCAGCTTATATAATCAGATATTTACACTTTTAGTCCCTGCATAAACAGAAACTATCCAAAGACACACCAAACATTAGAGGTTAGGAAATATAACTAACCATATTTACAAAATAACCCTAAGAGCTTCATAAGTTTGTCAAAGGACATAAAACTATATTTCCAACATCCCCCTCAAACTGATGAAGCAAAAAGATTTTCCATACCAAGTTTCTTTACCATAACTGCATGTTGTGCAGTACCAAGTGCTTTAGTCAGCACATCAGCAGTTTGATCTTTAGAACCAACCTTAACAGTTTCAATCAAACCTGATGAAACCTTTTCTCTAATAAGATGCACATCAATATCAAAATGCTTAGTTTTTTCATGCATAACAGGATTTGCAGGTATCTGCATAGCTGCTTTTTTTATCACATCACAACATAACAGGCAACAAATTTTCAGACACTTCAAGATCTTTTAAGATCTTAAGTATCCACATAACCTCACAAGTAACAGATGCCATAGATTTGTATTCAGCTTCAGCTGAAGATCTTGACAAAGTATTTTGTTTTTTACTTTTCCATGAAACAATATTACCATTAACAAAAACACAATATCCAGAGACAGATCTTCTGGCGACAGGACATTTAGCCCAATCAACATCAGAAAAAGCCACAATACTAAACTTCTCACTTTCCTTAAAACTTATACCATTTCCTGGAGCAAGCTTAAGATATCTTAAAACCCTTAACCCAATGTTAAAATGAGACTGTAAAGGAGCATGCATATACTGACTCAAACAGTGAACATCATAAGCAATATCAGGTCTAGTCATCGTAAGATATATAAGCTTACCAACAAGCTTCTGATAACTTGTTATATTTTTCAACAATTTATCATCTTCAGATTCTTTACAACTCAAAACAACATTCTCAGGCAATGGTGTCATAACAGGTCTACAAGCAAGTAACCTATATTCATGTAACAACTCCAAGCAATATTTTCTTTGGTTTAAACATAAACCAGTTTTGGTTTTTAAAACTTCAATACCCAAGAAATATTTTAATTCACCAAGATCTTTAATCTTGAATTTATTATTCAAAACTTCTTAAAATTTTCAATTTCGGTTTCACTATTGCCACAAATGACCATATCATCAACATAAACAAGAAGAAACATTATCAGTATTCCTTTCTTTTTATAAACAAAGAATGATCATTTTAGATTGTTCAAAACCATCTTCAAACAAAGGTTCGATAGTTTATGATTCCACTGTCTAGGAGCTTGTTTCAACCCATATAAAGACTTTTTTAACTTGCACACCTTAGTACTACCTTCTTTATGATAGCCTGGAGGAGGAAGCATGTAAACATCCTCACTCAAATCACCATAAAGGAATGCATTATTAACATCTAACTGAAACAACTTCCAATCATACTGAACAACAAGACTAATGAGACATCTAACAATGCTCATTTTCACAACAGGACTGAAAGTCTCATCATAATCAAGACCCTCTTTTTGTGTATAGCCTTTCGCCACTAACCTAGCTTTGTATATATCAATTTCACCACTTGATTTATATTTTATCTTAAAAACCCATTTGGAGCCAATAGGTGTTCTTCCAAAAGGAAGATCAACTTCAGTCCAAGTATCATTTTCATATAAAGCACGTATTTCATCATTCATAGCACATCTCCAATTAACATATTTAGAATCCTCAAAATAAGAAGTAGGCTCACTAGAATTATTCAGATTAGACACAAAGCAATAGTTATCAGAACTAAGCAAACAATGATTGGCATACTTACCAATACCATATCTAACTTTATTATCAAGAACATAACCATTCAACTTAGCAGGCAATCTAGAAGACCTAGAAGATCTTCTACTGGTTCCTTCCTCTGTTTGATTTTGGGAAAACATTTGGGACCTAGACTCATCTGGATTCTGGAAACTGTTTCCCTCAGACTCATAAATTTTATCTATAGGAGTTGTAGACACTTCCAAATCTGGTTGCTGTGAGCTAACAGGATATTGTATCTGTTATGATCTCTTATCCTGCTCACTGCTCACAACCATACCAAGTTTGGAAGGACTACCTTCTCTACCAACAGATGCATACTCTCTATTTACATTTTCAAAATTTGCATCATTGGGAATGGGACTAGGAGTTTTGGTTTTTGACTCAGACTCATTATAATAAAAAAAGTTTAGATGTGTAACCTCAGAAACAGGTTCTGAACTTACACTCTGACTCACTCTCAAAGGAAAAATAGTTTCATAAAACTTTACATCCCTTGAATAAAGAACAACTCTATTTTCTAAACTTAAAAGTTTATAAGCTTTTTTGTCACTAGCATAACCAATCAGAATACATTTTTCAGATTTTTCATTAAACTTATCAGATTCTTTTAGAATAACAGCAAAACACAGAAACCCAAAACTCCTAAGATGAGAAAGACTAGGTTCCCTACCATACACAAGAGAGAAAGGATATTTCCCATTTAACACAGAGGAAGGCAACTCGTTAATCAAATAAGTAGCAGTTAAAACACATTCTGCACTAAAACACAAGAGAATTCCCCTCAAACATAAGACTTCTAGCAACATTTAGCAGATGTCTATGTTTCCTTTCAAAGAATACCATTCTCTTGTAGTGTATATGCACAACTAGTTTGATGAATAATACCTTTAGTATCCAAAACTCATTCATTTTATTATTAACAAACTCGCACCATTATCGACCTAACAACCTTGATTCTCTTTTCAAACCGAGTAAAACCATATTATAAAAAGAAACAAACATGTCAAACACTTCATCTTTCCTCTTCAACATATACACCCAAATGTATCTAGTAAAGTCATCCACAATACCAAAAATACCTATACCCTTCCCTACTAACCACCTTGTAAGGACCCCAAACATCTAAATGTATGAGTTCCCCAAAACAACAGATTTATGTTCACTTATAGGAAAAGGATCCTTGTTTGTTTTGCCTTATGACAAACCTCACAAGGACCATTATGATCAATATTAGATAATTTCAAAGACCCTTTAAGTAATTTCAAAACTTGGTTAGCGGGATGACCCAACTGTTGTGCTGCACTTTAGTCACAAAACAAGACAAAACTCACTTTTAACAACATGAGAATACATATCACAGCTTATCAAACACATATAAACCACCAAATCCACTACCAGTCCCTAGTACACTCTGCTGATTCAAATCTTGAATATAACACTTAGTCTCATCAAAACCAACCCTAAACTTACTATCTTTAATCAACTTATTGACAGACGTTAAGCTAACACAATACTCAGGCACAACCAGAACATCAAACAAAACAACATTACTATTCAATCTGATTCCCAACATGAGTAACCTTAGCCAAAGTGCCATTAGGATGACCAACAAGAAGTTTTAAATCGAAATATCAATCACATTAAACATATTTAAAGCGTAATTAGTTAAGTGTTGATTTGCCCTCGAATCAATTCTCCAACCCAAATGATAACTGACTCCATTAAGCCTTAAGTTGGCACAAAAAAACTGATAAAAATGGTTATTAAAGAACACATTTCCATTAAAGAAAGAACATGAGGCACTACCTGCCATGTTAGACTGAGCAGAAGTTCCAGGTTTTTCATTTATAAGACTCATAAGCTTCATAACCTGTTCACTACTAAAAGACAAATTGCCAACAGCAAACTTAGCCATATTATTCATATTAGAAGTGCCTTTAAGATCATTGGTTTTATTAAAACTGCTTTGTGTTTTAGATTAGGATTCTTTTAAAACCGGTGGATATCCAATGATCTCAAAACACCTCTCAACAAGATGCCCTTTTAAACTACAATGAGTACACACCAAATTATCATAATTCCTCTGTTATTGTTACCACTATTGTTATTACCATTGTTTCTTTTCCCGTTAGCATTCTTATTATCAAAAGTTCTAGAAACAAAAGCGTAAACCCCGAGCCTTCTCAGATTTCACAAGAGTAGTAGGAATCCTCTATGAGACTCCTCCCTAGAGATAATAACAAAGGCATCCTTAACTTCGTGAAGAATTTTCCTAGTTAAGAGACTACTCCTTATAGGTCGGTATATGTCATCAAGACCCATAAAAAGCGCATTAATTTCAACAATTTACTATGATTACTAAGCTCTTGTCTAGCCTCACAAGTACAATCAGGAAACTTAGTCAAAATATCAAATTATCTCCATAAAGAATTTAGCTTATGATAATACTCGAGACACGTGCAAACCACCCCGCTTAAAACTATTTATCTTCTGAATCAAGTTAAACACAACAGACCCATCAATTCTATCATAAGTGTCCTTCAAGTCTTTCCACACAACAGATGCATTATCAGAAAACACATGACCAAGATAAACATCTTGAGATAAAGATGTTAACAACCAATTTAGCACAACAGCATTGCATCTGTCCCATTGTGCTTCCAATAAGGGACTAGCAGCATAAGCAACCCTGGTACAAGTACCATCCAAAAAACCCATTTTATTTTTATCTGAATAGCCAATTTTATAGCACTAGCCCATATTCTATAATTTTCAACCCCAGTCAATTTATGAGTCACAATAGAAGCACAATTAGAGTCATTAAGATGAAGATGCAGAGGATTGCTCTGATCTAAACTACTTATCATAATAGCCATAACAACAACACAAAATAATAACCAGAATAAACCAAGAAACTACCAAACAAGCTAAACAGAATAAACCAAACAAACTAAACAAACCAAACAGACACCAGAAAACTAAACTGTAATCAAAGCAATCAATCTTAACTTCCAAGACTGCCCAAATCCTATCCTCCAGTGACTTAGACTCAACAACAAAACAAAATAAATCTAAAACTAAAACTCACACCCAAGACTAACTTGGATAAAGCCCAGAGGACTGAGGTTGGCTGGAGCGGTATTCGTACCACTCAAGATGGCGTATCAAGATGTTAACCAACCTGTTTGCACCTCTAAACTCTAAACCAATTAATCTTAAAGAAAGAGATACAACTTACGGTGTTAATCAAGAATATGCAATGGAAATAACCAAGAACCGTGCCAAGAAATACCCTGATCACAAGATTTCCAAGAACCCCAAATCGTAATTTTAGGGTTTCAAGAAACCAACCAAGTACCACTAATTAGCACCGATCAACCCACCAAACAACTTTAATTGCTCGAAACAAACCGTAATAAAAACCCCAAATTCTAGGGTTTCAAGAAAAACCCTAAAACTCAATCAATCCAAGAACCTCCAATTAAACCGTCAAGAACCACGAGAGAATCAATCGAACAACCGATCGAACCTAAGGCTCGATACCATGTTAAAATGGTACCAAACACACAAGTACTAATCACCCAACCAACCACCCTTGGTGATACTTTTATTATAACAATATACATCAAGATAAGTCCCTAAACAGGTTCTTACCAAGAACAATACAATCAGAAATCTGTTATCCCTCTACAAAGGTGTAACAGCATTACATCAACTCACTCACTAAACCAATAAACCAAACCACTACAAAGATCAAGATGATCTAAACCAAACAACCCAAAAACCAAGAAACGTATTAACTACTTTGTAGGTGAGAGAACTTTGAGAGAGAAAATTGTGTGAAACCCTATACCAGACCTTCAGCTTATATAATCAGAGATTTACACTTTTAGTCCGTGCATAAACATAAACTATCCAAAGACACACCAAACGTTAGAGGTTAGGAAATATAACTAACCATATTTAAAAAACAACCCTTAGAGCTTCATAAGTTTGTCAAAGGATATAAAACTATATTTCCAACAAAACAGTACCACGCCAAATGAGTAAACATCTCTAATGTTTCAAATAGTACCACACCAAATGAGTAAATATCTGGCTCTTTAGTGGACAGTGGTAGCACGTCATACCTACAACATTGGAGACAAGAAATGTGTATTTCTGGTTAGCGAAGTCGAAACCCTTAGCTATCCAGTTTTCATCTAGTTGGATGTTAGTGCTTTTGATGTCTCAGTTCAACATATTTTGTTGCATCCTGTGGGATCATGAAGGTAGTGTAGTATACGGGCAGATCCAGTGCATATCTGAAGGTGTTGATTCCAACATAAATCTGTGCTTTTATGTACGAATCGAGACATTCATGAGGTAGATAATCGTTAGCTAGGATGCTCTTCCCGCTATCATCATGCTTGTAACCCCAAAAAAACAATATCTCTTTCAATAGTCTATTGAAGATATATGTTATTTCATGAGATCAAAACACGGAAAAAGATATAAGAGTAAGGTAAAAAAAATTGAGAGGTAGAAAGAAGCAAAGAAATAAGTTTATTTGGTCACAAGGCTTGTGAAATTGTGATGTATTTAACATGGAGGAGACGCACATGTTAAGCAATTCATTTTTCTTTAATCAGTTGTCCTTAAACTATGACAAGTAGGTAAGAGCTCGAATGATACCAAGTCTTATAAAAAGACGTATGCATATGCATCATCCCATATTCATTTGTAATATGATATAGTCGGACTGAGATCCTCTCACATTTAATTTGAACACGAGAGGTAATGTCGAGTATTGTAGAATATTGCTACCAACTCTTTGGCATAATGTAGCTGTCAATAGTGTTGAACTATGATTAAACTTTGTGAGAACATGACAAGTCAAATATATACACCCTTTTGTTAAAAAAAACATATATATATGCACCCAGGGCCGTCTCATGGATCTTGAAGGCCCTGTGCTATAATTAAAAGAAAAATTACACGTTTGGTCCCTATGGTATACCCCAAATAACAACTTTAGTCCTCACTGCTTTTATTACACCACCAAGATTCAATTTTGAAACTTTGCATGCTTTTGGTCCCTATTTTGATGGGCGTTAGTTAAGTCCGTTAATATTTTTATTGTTAGTCCTTCGTTAATAATTTTTGCACCGTTAGTCCTTATTTTTAAAATATAGTTTTCCGCGCTAGTCCCTCGATTAATAATAGTTATCGCCGCTTTTTACGCTTTTGTCCGCTTTTATCCGTTTTGCTCGCTTTTTATCCGCTTTCCCCGTTTTTTCGCTTTTCATCCGCTTTTGACGCTTTAATCCCTTTCGCCTGCTTTTTAAATGTTTTCGTCCGCTTTTTACGCTTTTGTCCGCTTTTTTTTTTCCGCTTTTGCCCGTTGTTTTACGCTTTTGTCTGCTTTTCCCGCTGCTCGCTTTTTAATCTTTTCGCCGTTCTTTTACGCTTTTGTTCGCTTTTTCCCGCTGTTTTACGCTTTGTCCGCTTTTTCGACGCTTTTATCGGTTTTCATCCGCTTTTGTCCGCTTTTCTTTCGTTTTGTACTATTTTAACATATTGAAAATTTTTCCAAAAGAAAAAAATTTGGAAAAAAATATTTCAAAAAAATTTGAAAAAAAATAAAATAAAATTCAAATTTCAAAAAAATAAAATTTGAATAAAAGTTTTAAAAAAATTTTTGAATAAAAAACATTTTCAAATTTTTTTAAAAATCTTTAAAAAATATGTCGCTTTTTTTTTCAATATTTTTTATTCAATTTTTTTAATTTTTATTCAAAATTTTTATTTTTTTCTAAAATATTTTTTCCCAATTTATTTTTTCAAAATTTGTTTGGAATTTTTTTTCAAATTTGTGAAAAAATTCCAATTTTTTTGGAAATTTTTGTGAAAAACAAACGAAAACGGATAAAAGCAGAAAAAAACGTAAAAATGGGCGAAACGCATAAAAACGAACGACAAGGAAAAACATACAAAACGTAAAACAACGGCAAAACGGATGAAAACGAAAAAACGGACAAAAAAAAAACGGATTTAAAACATATAAAACAGATTTAAAAGGGATAAAACGTAAAAACGGATAAAAACGAAAACCGGGAAAACGGATAAAACGAATCTAAAACGGATAAAACGGACAAAAAAAAACGCGATAACTATTATTAACGGAGGACTAACCTGGGAAACTATATTTTAAAAATAAGGACTAACGTGCAAAAATTATTAACGAAGGACTAACGGCGCAAAATACTTAACGGACTTAACTAACGCCCATCCAAAATAGGGACCAAAAGCGCAAAGTTTCAAAATTAGATATCGTGGTGTAATAAAACGACTTGTGGACTAAAGTTGTTATTCGGGGTATACCATAGGACCAAACGTAATTTTTCTAATTAAAATAGTAAACCCGATAAACGTTAACAATTTAACCGTGTGTAGAGGAATTTTGTTTTGCTTACCCTTATTTTTGCCATCACTGGACAAATCTCCACCATCCATCTAGGTTTAAGGATTAACCCAAGATTTAATACTTAAACCCAAGCCCACGCTTTTTTTTTCGTCTTCGTTTTTGTCTTCCTTTTTATTCATCTTTTTTTCTTTCATTTTTTTTGTTAATTCCGCTTTTTTATTAATGAACGCTTTTTTTTTTTTTTTTTTTTTTTTTTTTTAAATTCGTGTTATTCGCGCTTTTTATTAGTGTTTTTTCCACTTTCATACGTTTTGTATGTTTTCATCCGCTTTCCTCCATTTTCTTACGTTTTACCGCTTTAGATCATTTTCATACGTTTCGTCCGCTTTCACACGCTGCTCGCTTTCACACGCTGTGTTTTTCGTCCGCTTTTATACGTCATCCGCTTTCCAACGTTTTCCTCAATTTTCTTACGCCGCCGCTTTTTACCGCTTTCATACGTTTTCGCCCATTTTCATACGTTTCTGCTTTTTTATGTTTTCATGATTTTCGTCATTTTTATACGTCATCCGCTTTTATACGCTTTAATCCGCTTTCATAGGTTTATATACGATTTCGTCCGCTTTCATATGTTTTCGTCCGGTTTTATATTTTCTTCCATTTTAGACGCCGCCCGCTTTTCACGTTTTCGCTCGCTTTCATAAGTTTTCGCTCGCTTTCACACGTTTTCGCTTTTTAGGTTTCATGTATTTTCGTCCGTTTTAGACGCTTTTGTCTCTATTTTTATGTTTTCATGTATTTTCGTCCGCTTTCGAACGTCGTCCGCTTTTTACGTTTTCTTCCATTTTAGACGTTTCGTCTATTTTCGCACGCTCGTCCGCTTTTATACGTCATCCGCTTTCATACGCTTTCATCCATTTTATAAGTTTTGTCCATTTTCGACGCTTTTGTCCGCTTTTGTCCGCTTTCATACATTCGTATCGCTTTTCATTCATTTTATACGTTTTGTCCGTTTTCACGCTTTCATTTTGATATTTGTAAGTGACACTTATTTATCTCTTGTGATATAACATCGTAAGAAAGATGAAGAGTATTACATTCTTTATCATGTATGTGTTATCATTGAGATAATCAACTAAGAATGTGATGATTCGATGATTGGAGTTATTTGTGTTTTGAAAATACTTAGGAAGGTTTTTGTGTTTTATGATATTATAAAATATTAGAAAAGTTTTCAACCGAAAACAAGAGATGTTTAGATACTTTTGTTAGACTTGTGGTGGATTTTTCTATTTAATAGATACATTGTGCATGTTTCGATAGGTTTTATCGCGGGATTTAAAAATATCTATGGTTTAATCAGTAAACTAAAGAAGCTATAAGACCAAGACAAAACTGTAAATATTAAAAGCTCAAGGGTGTAAAGTGTTGTCACCTCAAAGTTCTCATCTTCAACCCCTTTTTTCACATCCTTACGTAAAACTTTACCCTCTTTAAACTTTTTTCTTTTAAACTACATAAAACCGAATGACATTAACTTATCTTTTGTGGAATCAAAATATTTTATGTTTTGGAACACATTTTCATCAAATTTTAAGCTCAAACCCAGTTACTCAACATCGGTGGTAAAATTTGGAGGCCCTTGTAAATCGGGGGCCTCGAGCGGTTGTGCACTCGCACATGCCGAATCCGCCATGTATACACCATAAGGTTGATTTTCAAAGAACTTTGATTGCACAAACCGTAACACTCCAAACCTATTATGAGAAATGAATTAAAGCTTTCAACTATCGGGTCACCTAAACGTGTTCGAAAACAAGATTTAAGTGGTCATTGGTTGCTTACTTATCATGTTATATTTTTTAGAAAGATAGTGACAAATTTAAGTTTGGCTTTCTCAAGCAAATAATTTTACAATTTGACGGTCTCTCATTAAGTTTATTCAAGTTCCTGTAACGTGGTTAACGTCAACAACTATTGACAACTAGATTATGAAACGATCCGGTTAAAGTTGTATTGATAGTATGCATCACTTCAAATTGACGCGAGTTCCTTAAGAATATTAGAAAAGACCATATATATTTGTTTGACAAGATTATGATTTCATTCATTATAATGGCTCTATATACCGGTTGGGATAACCCTTACAATGATAACACTTATCCTATAATGACTCAAACAGACCTACTGGGGCACTTATCCCACTTTGACACCTAATGTTGCCCTTATCCCACTTTGACACCTACTGTGTCACTTATCCTAAACATAATAAACTTTGACACATATCCTAACCATAGGTGTAACACACCCACTCCTTCAAAAATCAACTTGCCCTCAAGGTGTTGTTTTAAAAATCTTGATTCGGGATCCCAAATTTTGAGAGGTTTCCTAAACATTTGTGTTCTCTCTTTCAACTTGTTCTCAAGCTCGATTAGTAACAATGGGAGCACTTGAATTCTGTTCTATATTTTTTCCATTCGGATGGAGCAAACCACAACTCACCTGCCTTGTTTATTTGCTCACAACACTCCCATGAACACAACTAAATGTGTATCTCCATAAGCTAACCCCATTAGTGCGGTGTAGTGTCTGCTAATGCCTCTTCAATCTTTGTAACTGTGATGCGGTGGTGGTAGTAGATTTTGGTACAGCTTCTGGTGCAACTTCAATAACATTTCGGGTTCAACTTCTGATGTTGCAGAATAATCAGATGCTTTCTTTTGATATCCACTGAGTGTAGCGCTGGTTGTAGCCAGCCATGGGTCCTCGAAACGTGCTTCCACTAAGCGAGCTAATGAAAAAGCTTTGTCTAAAGTTGTGGGGTTTGACCTTAAGAGTGCACATTATAGAGCCGGTTTTAGTCCATAAATATAAAACGATTTAAGTAAATTTTCAGAGATCCTAGTTACTCGATTTATAAGTATCTCAAACTCACTTTGATATTCAGCCACCATACCTATTTGCAAGAGCTTAGATAGTGTGTCCCAAACGTTGATGCCTGATGCCATAAACAGTAACTTGAAGAACAGCAAATCGTGAAAAATGATCGATGAACAGTAACTTCCGACGAGGAACAATACTCCAGGATGAACAACACCGATGAAAAGTAATGACAAATAGTTTTTTTTAAGGAACAATACTCGATGAACAATACTCCAGGATGAACAACACCGATGAACAGTACTGATCATAGTTATTTATTTATTTATTTATTTTTTGAACCCTAAAATCATTCGGCTCCCAATGAAAGCACTAATTGATATGACATGGTTAAAGTTGTATCGATAGTATGCACCACTTCAAGCGGGCGCAAGCTACTTAAGAATATTAGAGAAGAGATTACTAGATATATTTGTTTGACAAGACTATGAGTTCATTCATTATAAATGGCTCGGTATATATACCTGTTGGGATAGCCATTCTCACTTCTGTCCAGATGGGCTGAGAGCAAAGGAGGCAGGTTTACCCTCCACTCTCTCCATTTCCCATACTCATATTTTGATCCTCCGACGCCCTTTTGCCTGATTCCCTTGCGTATCTGCTCCGTACGCCTGTTATGATCATCTTCGAACCCTACCACCCTTCTCCTAGAACTTCGAGTACGTGGGGAACTAGTCCTCAAAATTGGAGTGGTTTCATGAGCAAGCATAAGCCTAGGCTCTGCTTCTATCTCTTTGTCACATTCATCACTGGAATATTTCAACTCTATTCAGACCCCCTCATTGCGTGTTTTCCTCCTACGTTCCCTCATGAGGGACTCCAAGGCTTCATGAGCATGCATAAGGCTAGGCTCTGCTTCTATCTATTTGTCATATTCATCACTGGAATATTTTAACTATATTCAGACCCCCTCATTGCGTGTTTGCCTCCTACGTTCCTTCACGAGGGACTACAAGGCTTCGAAATTGGACTCCACGAAAGCAGGACTAATTACAGGATCCAGTTTAGCCAAAGTGGAGGCACGATTGGCTAGTGGGGTGTCATGTTGTGATCTAGTGGTAAATACAGAGGTAGTTATGAGTGGTAAGTCACCCCGTTTGGAACGTGTAGTGGTTTTAAGGTTGAGAAACCCAGGGTTGTTGTAACTTCTCTTCCTTCAGTCATGTTGGAAAAATAGCACAAGTTGTTTAACGGTTACAAACTCAAAAGAAACGGGACTAGTTGTAGCAGTCTCACGGATGGCGCCACTGATCGTACAATTAAATGCACTAGTAGGCCTTGCAATGGTGATAAAAGGATAAGGGGTTGTGTGGTGACTTTCCAAGCTTTGAGTAACCTGTGAAAACACAAATTTAGACAAGACGTTAAGTGAAGCGCAGGGTTGGACTCGTGAATCACCTCCACGTGAGATTAAGTATGTGTTGCAATAAGTGTTAAAATATGAAATGTATGAGAGTATATCAAAACACGAATGTCCCGCCAATTTATTTATAGGTGATGGAAATAGGCTTTGGCAAGCCTCTACACTGGAAAACGGAGATCATGGGGGTGTTCAATGTTTTTAGGTGATTGATGGGTGAGTGATCGTTGATCCCTAGCTAACTTGGCGGGAAAGCCAGGGCAAGGTGTGATCTTGGATTTCACTTGGTCATATTAAGCCTTTGTGTTACTATCTTCGAAGGGCACACCCCGAGGGGTATTGGGCTTCGACCGATGAATTCCAATAATGGTAACCATTGCTTACCAATGATTTTACACCAGTAGAGATTTTTGGAGGTTTGCCCAAATCTGTCAGAGTGTTGCATAAGATTAAGTTCGAAGTAGAGACCTTTAAAATGTTCAAAGGGTACTTCATCACTCTTCAATTGTTCTTTTCAATCTCTACACTTCTTTATCACTTCAATTTTTTACCTAACACATATCCTCATAAATCTATATTAAAAACTTATATACCAACACAAAAAGATAAAGATGCCTCTAAATATTCAGTTAACAATAATAATTATACTCGTACAACGGCATTAGGTGGACGTTAATCCAACAGTAAAAAGCGTTCCAAGTAAAGTAACGTCGGGCACAGTGTTAAGCCAACGTGGCATCGGCGTTGCCAGCTTTACCATATTGGCATACCCCATAAACCAATGGCGTTGGGTGGGGCGTTAATCCACCAACGCACATTGGTGTAAAAAAAAAAAAACTTTTTTCAATATTTTTTCAAACCCAATGGTAAAAACCTGTTGTATTTCAGTTTTTATTTATTTATTTATTATTAATTTTATATATAACTAAACAATACCACTTTACACACTTCTTTAAACCCATTTAACACTCTCATTTTTACACACAAACACTTTACTTCCATTATCACTTTTACATTTTCACACACAAACTACTAAAACAAAAAATGTCTCAATATAATAACAATCCGTTTTTCAACAACCTCCTCAACATGTTCCAACCCAACTCGTCATCTTCGTCAAACCCTCCGACACCTTCATCCGCACAATCAATATCATCACATTATCACTTTCCCGGGTTCGATAGCCAATACCAAATGCCGCCCTACACACCCGAACACCTTTATCATAAACAACAATAAATTCTTAACCAACAATTTCAAAATCTACAACAAAATTCACCACCATCACGCTATACGCGGAACAACCACAAACATCATAACTACAACCACCAATCAAAACCGCAACCAAAAGACTAAAAGAAAAGGAAAATGGGCCAAAACAAACAAAAGACCGAAACCCACAACCGAAAATGAACCCCAAATTGAAACCTTAACTTGTTCTTTTCGTTGGCTATCGTCGGAGGAAATGTATTAGCCACGCTTTACGCTGCCGCTTCGAAGATAACAATGTCGGAGCCGACCAAAACAACGACTGCTTTGGTACAAGGTTCTCCACGAGTTCAACAAAACTAATTTTCAAAAACGTAACAAGGACATGTTGACGAGTAAGTGACATACGTTGAACCATAATTGCAAAAGTTAAATGTAATCTATAAACGTTTCCAACGATAGGTTGTTAATACAAATAAACCGTAAAACGTTTATTAATATTTTGCGATTTCTTTGTGTTTTGTTGATAACAAATATAATGTTATGTAACACCCCAAATCTCGATGACAGGGAAGACTTAATCAAGTTTTCGTATGCTACTATTGGATTGGTATCGCACACAAGTATAATAAAAGATAACCATCTAACCATTTAAAACCAATCCCAAATCAAATATTTAAACATTTAATCCAAAAATATAAATATTAGGCCCAAAACATAGTTTAATAAAATAGGTCCCCATAGTTTATCGAGTCGAAATGATCATTGAACCACGCCCATGCCAAGCTTCCACCGATCAAGTAATCCAAACATCTCTCAAATACCGAGAAATCATGCTAAAAGGTCGACTTATGTTGGTGAGTTCATAAGTTTAAGTTCAACAAAATCATAGTGGACCAAGAAGAGTTGATTTGCTATGCAAGACCTAAGATAGATAAATACCGTTTGCACACCGATCCTACCCGATCACCAATCATAACACACGCCCCGCATCCGGGGACTACTCGGCCCAACGACTCTAGTCCAAAGACCGTCGTGGCAAAATCTAGAAAAATTGCCAACCCCGGACTAGGTCGATGTAGAAGTCTATTCTTAGTTAGCCACGGTTAAACCTAAACTAAGGAAACAACTACGCACATCTATCTAAACAATCAAGCATATAAGCAAATCCAAATAGTTTTAACGGTCCAAAAGCAAAGAGATGATTCTCACCCCAAAGTAGTTCAAAACGTAGTTTAAACGTAGATAGAAGTGGGGCTATGAAACTCACCTCGAGCAATCAAAGACACAAATAAACACTAGCGTAAGATAACAATATCACAAAGACAACAACTATCGACTCGGCACAACCTATTAATGTAGACCAACTTTAATACACATATTCCTCAAAATCAACGTTATCTACCCCAATATATTCCATTTCTTTATTTCCAAAAACGCCTCGTTTCACCATTTAATCCTAGTGTTTGGTATTCCTTATGTGGGTGTATCGACTCAATATGATGCCATGAATGCACTCAAACAACCAATATATAGCTCAATGCGACACAATGAGACCTCTAAACGATAAGCTCCATAGTCCAATAAGTTTCGGAATAAATAGTAGACCTTATCGAATTCGTCAACTCGATAAACTCATTTATTTATTCGTGTCGCTTATTATCCCATAAATCAATCGTATCCTAAAGAGTCATAAGGATAAGTCACCCATTAATAAGGTTACCCAACGTACCTAGCGGGCTCTTATTAGATTCGTCAACCTAATAAGTCCGCTACCCACGTGGATCAACAATATTAATGCTAGGTTATCCATAACCCATGCACACAACGTAAACAATTAAATACTTAAACCAATATTAAATGTCCACAATTGACATTTATTGATAAACGGTACTCGAAACATTAATTACTTATTTATTACAAAACATTTCCAATTTAGTCGTTAGTTTCGTTTAAAATAGTAAATAACAAGATAAATCTTGTTATCGATATTTTGGTACAAAAGCCCATTATTATTTACATTTCATAGTTCTATTAGCATTCTCATGTATAAATGTATATTTCGTCAAATTTCATTATAAGTTTCATAACGTTATTCGCTTTCGAGTCCACAAGCACGAGTCATAACTTCTCGCTTTTAATCAATCAATAGTCCAAATTATACTAAAGTCCATATTACGGCTTTGTCGGAGTCAACTATTGACTAAAAGTCAAAGTGACGCCGACGTAGCTCAAAGTCA
Organism: Chrysanthemum lavandulifolium; assembly: GCA_022545495.1. Lineage (NCBI taxonomy): Eukaryota > Viridiplantae > Streptophyta > Magnoliopsida > Asterales > Asteraceae > Chrysanthemum > Chrysanthemum lavandulifolium. The sequence goes on along the minus strand of CM040238.1, from coordinate 18,647,565 downwards.
ACAATATATATATCAAGTCCAATGTAAAAGTCACAATATCGCAATTCAATCCCAAACCAACTCAAAACAATCTCGCCAACCAATCAATCAACCAAAATACTGAAACCAATGTTATGACCCTAATGGTCATGACACGGTCATGTTAAGACCACGTGAACCAAACAAGCTCTAGAAGCTTTTGCTCCACGCGCCTCATCCAAACCTCAACTACATCAACCAATAAGCTACCAAATCGACCCGACTCGAACCCATGACCCAAGTAGGCCACGACGCAAGCCCAAGGCCACACACGTGCCTCTTGTAGCTCGTGACACCTCACGACTCACAACCAAACACAACCAAACCAATTCTACAACACTCCAATCCAATCATTCAAGCTCCAAACATCAACCAAACACAAAACCCATCATCTACCTCAACCAAAATATGCAACTAAACCCTATATGCACAACACATCAAATTAATACACCACACATGTACCAAACACTAATTACTTATTTAGTTAGTCACTAATTAGCTTTAATTTCATGTTCCACCCAAAAGCCCCAAAAATTTAATTAGGTCGAAACCCTAATTACCAATTAAATGAGTTATTATTGCCCAATCAAGCTCAAAACATGTTCCATTTACCTTATCTAATCACCAATTGCAAAAGCCCTTTGAAACCCTAAAAGTACGAATCTTAATTCTTGAATTTGCGGTGTTAATGAAGTCCAAATGGAGCGTATGATATATGGTTGGAAAGAGAGAAAGAGATCTATCTTTGGTGGTGGAGGTGTATGTTCTCGTCGAATCCGGCCGTGGTGGCGGAATAGTGGCCGGATATTACAAAGGGGCGGCTAGGGTTTTAGAAAGAGAATCAAGAGAGAAATGTTTAGTGTGTGTGTTTTCTAGAGAAATGAAAGTATCAAATGAGGGTTGGGTGGGTTATTTATACTAGCCACTAGGGACCTCAAAAATAATTATTTGGGAGGAGGGGGGCCGCCGGCTACAAGTAAAAAGAGGGGGGTTCGGGTTGTAACTTTTCGTATCTATCTCGTTTACCCATTCCCGAGCTCACATATCGTCCCCCGACTGTCCCACGACATTTATTTAACTTTCCAACATCGTTACTTACATTTTCCACGAGTTTTGACTATTTATTTGTCAATTTTGAGTTACGGTCTAAAAATTACAATAACTCTTGTTTTAGGCTTTTCTAGTGCCGAATCGAATAGTGCCTACCAAATAGAGTTAAAATGCATACGATAACTCATTTAATAATGAAATAAACCGTAAAAACTAATCGACGATATAAAATCAAGTCACGGTTTATAAAATAGTGATAAAGGCAAAACTCAGTTTAGTTTAACGTAATGCGGTTACCTAAAATAGACTCCCAAAATTGCGGTTGTCACAGCCTCCCACCTCGAAGAAACCCGTCCGGGTTTCACTCCGAGTTCTTGATGTCATGAAAAGTTTAGGATACTTCCTACGGAAAACGCCCTCACGTTCCCAATTGAACTCCGGTCCATGCCGGAGTTCCAACGAACCTTAATAATCGGAATCGACTATTCTTCACCTCTTAATCTCACGATCCATAATCTCAATCGGTTCCTCAACAAAATTCAATTTCTCATCAACACGAATATCTCTTAAAGGCACCACTATGCTTTCTTCGAAAGGCATTTCTTAAGATTACTAACATGAAAGACATTGTGTACACTACTCGGCCCGATGGTAGCTCCAAGCGGTATGCTACCGGTCCGATTCTTTCCGATTGGAAAGGGACCAATATATCGAGGATTGAGTTTTCCACGCTTCCCAAACGAATCACTCCTTTCCAAGGAGAAACTTTCAACATAACACGATCTCCAACCCGAAATTCTAAAGGTTTACGCCTCTTATCGGCATAACTCTTTTGTCTATCACGAGCGGTTTGCAACCGTTCTGAATCTGAACTATCTTCTCGGTGGTTTCTAGGACAAGGGACCAGAAGTTGACTTTCGCCAAATTTCGCTCAAAAACAGAGAGCGACATTTTCGGCCATACAAGGCCTCAAATGGAGCGGCCTTAATGCTAGAGTGATAACTATTGTTGTAAGAGAATTCGCCAAAGGAGGTGTCTCTCGGCCTTTGCCGAAATCAATAACACACGCCTAAGCATATCCTCTAAAGTCCGAATGGTTCTTCGCTTTGACCATCGATTCGTGGATGGTAAGCAATACTCATATCTAAATTGCCCTAATGTCTGTTCAGAACGACTTCCAAAAGTGGGATGTAAACGACTATCCCTATCGAAATGATAGATATCGGTACTCCATGACGCGATATTATCTCCTTAAGATACAATCGAGCAAGCTTATCAAGACTATCGGTTTCACTAATAGCTAAGAAGTGAGCGGACTTAGTTAAACGATCAACTATTACCCAGATAGCGTCATTGCCGCTAACATTCTCGATAACTTAGTGATAAAGTCCATGGTTATTCGCTCCCATTTCCATTCCGGAGTTTGGGTTGAACTAAACGTCCCGATGGTTTCGATGTTCGACCTTAACTTTAGAACAAGTCAGCACCAACCGACATCTTGAGCTATATCGGCTTTCATATTGGCCACCAATAAAGTTTCTTAAGATCCCGATATATCTTATCGGCCCGGATGAATAGAGTATTTTGATTTATGCGACTCGTGCATAATCAACTCACGGATTCCACCATAAAATGGTATCCGACACGTCTTTGAAGCATAATGTTCGTCGGAACGCTTCAAGAAGCCGTTTTCACTTTCTACCATTCCATGAAGATTCTCATAAGGACGGTTCTCTTCCGTCAATGCCTCTGCTTGGGCGGCTAAAATTTGGGATGGTAAGGGCGAAACAATGGTCATTCCTAAGGATCTAACGAGTAGGGGTGGAATGTCCTCTTTACGACTAAGTGCATCAGCCACAACATTAGCCTTACCAGGATGATAACGAATCTCACAGTCGTAATCACTAAGCAATTCCATCCAACGACGTTGTCTCATGTTCAGTTCCTTCTGATCTAAGATATGCTTCAAACTCTTGTGGTCGGTAAATACTACACACTTGGTTCCATACAAGTAATGTCTCCGCATCCCAAGAGCAAACACTACAAAGACCTAACTCAAGATCATGGGTGGTGTAGTTTTCTCATCTTCTTAAGTTGTCGGGATGCATAAGCAATCACCTTCTCACGTTGCATCAAAACAACACCTAAGCCTTTATGCGCGTCGCGAAGACACGACAAAGTCTTCACTTCCTTAAGGCAAAGCTAGGATGGGCGACTACACAACTTCTCCTTCGAAGTTGGAATGCTTCTTCTTCCTTTTCTCCCCATTCATACTTAACATCCTTACGTGTTAGTTTGGTCGGTGCTTAGCTATCTTGGAAAATCCTCAATGAATCTCCTATAATAGCCTCGCTAACCCTAGAAACCGCCGAATTTCGATGGGTTCTTAGGGCGCCCATTCCTTAATGGCCCTAATCTTAGGCGGGTCAACATGAACACCTCGACTATCTATCCCATGACCTAAGAATTGTGCAGACGGAATCCAAAATTCACACTTAGAGAATTTGGCATACGACTTCTCCTCTCTCAAAGAATCCTAAAATGAGCCTCAAATGCTCTTCGTGCTCCTCACTACTCTTAGAGTATATCAAGATGTCACAATGAATACTATCACAAACTTTTCCGTGTATGGCTTATACACTCGATTCATGAGATCCATGAAAATCATTGGCGCGTTAGTCAAACCAAACGACATCACTTGGAATTCATAGTGTCCATAACGAGTCCTAAACGCAGTCTTAGGGATATCCTCTTCGCGAACTCTAAGCTGGTGGTATCCAGATCGTAAATCGATCTTAGAAAAGACACTAGCTCCTTGGAGTTGGTCGAATAGATCATCTATTCTAGGTAACGGATATCGGTTCTTCACTGTTAACTTATTCAATTCCCTATAGTCGATACACATCCGAAACGATCCATCCTTCTTCTTCACAAACAACACTGGTTCTCCCCACGGTGACGAACTTGGTCAAATGAATCCCTTCTCGACAATTCACCAAGCTGTTTAGACAGCCTCCAATTCTCTTGGAGCAAGTCGATAAGGTGCCAGGGCTACGGTGCCGCACCGGTATCAACTCTATTTGAATTCCACTTGTCGACGTGTGGAAACTCGCCGATCATCGGAAACACATCCGAAATTCTCTAACGAGGGTACATCATTGAGGTGTCTTTCACTTCGCTTTTCTTTTTAGAAATTCAAGCCAAGAAAAGACATCCCTCCATCGATGTACTGGCCTTAATACAAGAGATGATGCTCAACCGAGAAGGACTTCCACAGATCGCTCCGATCCCCTTGTATACTCGAGAACTTTCCGCCATACGGAACGCACAATCTTCTCATCACAAATGATGTGTGCACCGCTCTTCGATAACCAATCCATTCCGATAATGACGCCAAAACTTCCTAAGGTAATCGGCAATAGATCTATACTAAACGGGCGGTCTAGGAAACTTAAGGTGCAACCTCTGACTACGGTGTCTATCTTCTCTATTCCCATTCGCTAATTCCACATCGTAACTAAACCCTAGAGGTGCTTGGGAGATTCCTAGTAATGGCATAAAATTGGTGGATACGAAACTCATATCCGCACCAAGATCAAACAAGATGGAAGATATCGATTATTGAGAAGGAACGTGCTGTAACTACGTTAGGGTCCTCACTAGCTTCCTTCCCAATAGCGTAAACACGCTACTGCTCCCATGTCTCTCTCGATTTCTATCACCATGGTTTCCCGGTTTTCCACAACCTCACGCTTCACGTGGTTTAAGCCATTACCTCCTACACCTCGGTTAGAAAATCCTCCCACATTACCGGGATTTCCTCTCATCCACGGCTCTCGGCACTCATTCCTTAAGTGTCCCTTCTTTCCACATCCAAAACAGTGTGATGGCCTTCCAGTCCGCTCCTGTAGTTTGAGTGCAGCAAGTGGTCGGGACCTCGGTCTTTGGCCATATGTCCTACCTTAGAGCACTTCCAACACACATTCGGGCATGGTCCATGGTGGTGTCGGTTACAACGACCACACACGTGTTTACTACCTTCATAATCATTCCTACCTCCATTTCCTATGGCGAACACTCATTTGTCTCTTGCCGCTTGTTGCCATTTCCTTTAGCAACTTCCTCTTCCTCTTATCATTCCTATCACTCTTACTCTTGCTTCCTACTTCTAGCACATATGAGTCCATCAAACTCTAAGCCACAACAATTGCCTCTTGCAAATTGACTTGTTTGGCAACGATGACATCATTTCGAGTAGCCAAAGGTAATCCATCAGTATACCTTTCAATCTTAAGTTCTTCGGTACGAACCATTTCAGGGCAAAGCAAGGATAACTCTTGGAAACAGCAGTATAAGTCGCCATATCGCATACCCTTAACTTTGTGGTTCCGTAACTCACTCTAACTTCTTAACTTCATTCCTAGGACAAGAAGTCTTAATCAGGAGAGCCTTAAATTGAGTCCAAGTCATACCATAAGCTACATCAATCCCTACTGATTTGTGGCAATTGTTCCACCAGGTCAACGCCTCGTCCTTCAAGGTGAAGGTTGCATACTTGGCCTTACAATCCTCATCACAGTTACGGACTCGGTATTTAGCTTCGTACCGGATAAAGGTGTAAGCACGTTGTGAAGGCTTCTCTGCCAAGTGAAGGAGTTTGTTGACATAGTGCTTGAAATCTCGAGTAGGTGACTCGGGGAGTGGAGTAGGGCAAGGAAGGTGTCCTTGTAGCCGAACCACTATACATCGGTTGTGTCATTTCTATCCCTTTGCTTTACTTTATTTACTTGCTTTATCATTAGATCTATACTTTCTCTACATCCATAAGATCTCACATATTAACGAATCTAAAGTTTTAGAAACTAACTTAAAATCGCAAAACTATTCAACCCCTTCTAGTTTTCCACAATTGGCATCAAGAGCTAAGTTTATAAAAGTTTTAAAGTAAAATTGTATTTTAAAATTTTCGATCACTATGGGTTCGAAAATTATAAGGAAGGCAATCTATGCAACCACCACCGTAACTTGAAACTAATGGTTTTATATATTGGAAAATAGATTCAAACATATGTGAAATCTAAAGATATTGATCTTTGGTACATTATTGTTGAAGGCGATTTTGAGGCTACCTCAAAAGATGATAAAGGGAGTGTAGTTAACATACCTCATGATAAACTAAATGATGAATTGAAGAAAAAGCTTTCTAAAAATAGTGAAGCAAAAATGGTTTTATATGATGCTTTACCGAAAAAGGAATTAGAAAGAATTTCTATGCTTAAAATCTCTAAAGAAATTTGAAATTCTTTAGTTGTAACTCATCAAGGCAACCAACAAGTTAAAAATAATAAAATTGATTTATTTTTTCAACAATATGAACAATTTTCAATATCGGATGAGGAAACTATAGATCATTCATTTGCTAACTTTAATACTATTATTACATCTTTACAAGCACTTGATGAATCTTTTTCTAGCCGTAACCATGTTAGGAGATATCTAAGGGCACTTCCATCAAGTGGAGATCCAAGGTAACGGCGATCAAGAGTCAAAATATTTGACAATTCTCACCTCGATGAACTCATAGGCAACCTAAAAGTCTACGAGCTTGTCCTTGCTAAAGACCAAGCCTCAAAGGTGAAAGAGAAACACAAATCTCTTGCCCTTAAAGCCAAAAAGGCTTCAAGCGATGAAGAGAACTCCTCTTCGAGTAGTGACGACGAGGAGTACGCTATGGCGGTGAGGACTTTAAAAGTTCTTTAGAAGAAAGGGAAGATACGTCAAACAACCGTATGACGATAAGAAAGGCTTTGGAAAAGCAAAGAGGACGAGAAGCCAAAAGATGATCGACTTGCTTTAAATGTGGGGACCCAAACCACTTTATTAGTAAGTGTCCCAAACGGATGATCAAAAGGCGTTCGTGAGCGGCACGTGGGGAATGAGCGACGAGGAGGACGAAGAAATTTGTCTCATGGCAAATGACGAGGTATGTCACGAATACTATAGTAGCTCATCACTTGATGACGACTCATTGCATAATGAATATGACAAACTATGCAATATTAGCTTAAAACTAATTAACAAAAACAAGCTTTTAAAGAGTCAAAACTAACGTTTAGATAAAGAAGTCATAGAATTAAAAGCTAAACTAAAACGTTTAGAAAAAGGGTAAAATAGCAAGTGGTGAATGTGAACTTTGCGTTCAACTTCAAACACTAGTTGATCATCTAGATTCTAAAATTGCTAGAATGAGTACGAACACTCTAGATACGATATTAGATAGTGTTAAAACCGGTAACAACCAAAAAGGTTTAGGTATTCAACAACTTGATCCATCAACTAGTGAAAATAAAGAAACAAAATTTGTTAAGGCACTAGAAAAACCTGCCACTGTTGTGGCGGATCCCACGGATCCCTTAAAAAGGGAACCGGCTAGTGTACAACCAGGGATCCGTGGATCTGCTGTAGCAAATAGTAGTAATAACGTAGCTTCTTCATCTAGAACTGAGTTTGTTATCGTTAATAGGAAGAAACCAACTCATGTCACCACTAGACAACCACCTCCAAAATATAATCCTACTTTTGCAAGAAACAAAGCTCCATCTTTTTCAAAACATAATCCATCTAGAAGACCTAATAACGCTTATCCAAGAAGTAACCATCAAATGGGATGGAACCCAAATATGAAAAATGGTTTTCCTTTTCAAAACTTTGCTCCATGGAATGCATATCGATCTTATCCATACATGTCTAACATGAATGGAATGTTTAACACTAATGGACCCATGAACAAATGGGGACCAAACTTTGAGTTTATTATTGTCTTAGGTATGCTTAAAGGTCCACCTAGACCCGGATGAATGGGTCAAGGATAGCGGGTGCACGAGGCACATGACCGCAATAGAGATCTATTCTCCACATATGAATCCTTCAATGGAGGTAATGTGGTGTTTGGAAATAGCAAAGTAGAATCATCGGTAAAGGTACGATTTCTAACAAATCTCTAACCATTAACGATGTGTGTCATGTAGAAAACCTAAACTTTAACCTCTTAAGTATAGGACAAATATGTGATAAAAAGTGCAATGTACTTTTTACCAAACCGTAGTAAGATATTAAAAATGGCATAACCATTGGAAAAGGAATTAGGAAACATGGAGTCTATGTCATTAAAATCGGTAATGAACCTAAAGACAAACTATGTCTTACCTCTATGGATGATACTGACCTTATGGCATCAAGATTGGGTCACGCCAACATGCGACTTCTTCAATCGCTATCATCCAAAGATCTAGTAAGAGATCTACCTAAGTTAAAATATGAACATCACTTTTGTGATGCTTGTAATGTAGGAAAACAAGCTCATTCTAGTCATAAAAGCTAAAAACATGGTGTCTACAACTAGGTGTCTAGAATTACTACATATGGATTTATTTGGTCCATCCGCTATCCAAAGTTATGGAGGCAACTACTACACTTTGGTCATAGTGGATGATTACTCTAGGTATACATGGACAAAATTTTAAAGAACAAAACGGAAACCTTTAATTATTTTGAAATATTAAGCAAAAGATCCAAAGACAACTAGGAAGTCCTATAATATCTTTTAGGACGGATCATGGTAGGGAATTCGATAATGAAGTGCAATTTGAGCCTTTTGTGACGCTAATGGTATTACTCACAACTTCTCGGCTCCACGCACTCCACAATCGAATGGGTAGTAGAAAGAAAGAATAGAACCCTACAAGAAATGAGTCGAACCATGCTTAATGAACAATCCATACCTCAAAAGTTGTGGTGTAATGTCGTTGATACTTCAACGCACATAAAAATCGAGTCTTAATTAGACCAATCTTAGGTAAAACTCCATATGAGTTACTCCGAGGCAAAAGCCCACGTTAAATCACTTTAGAGTCTTTGGAAGCAAATGTTTTATTCTTAACACTAAAGATTACCTTACAAAATTTGATCCTAAATCAACCGAAGGTATCTTTCTAGGTTACTCTCCAAATAGCAAAGCTTACGCCATATTAAACAAAGAAACAATGAAGGTAGAAGATTCATTAAATATAAAATTTGATGAAAGTCCACCCAAACCCTCTCCGCCTCTTGTCGATGACGAGATTGTAGAAAGTGAAGCTATAGTAATAAAGAAAAGATAAATGAAGAAGAAGAACCTTTAAATGATGAAGTCATAAATATTAAAGAGTCCAAATATCACCCCGTAGATAAGGTCATAGGAAAGCTAAATGAAAGAACATTAAGGTCTCAAGTTCAAAACCAAAGTAGCTTGTTTTGCTTCGCTTCAACCATAGAACCTAAGTGATGACGATAGTCCACATTCGGTCATGAACCCGACCAATGAACGCTACTAGCGAGCCCAAGATGCGAATGGGCTAACCTTGAACGGTTTGGGCTCACGAAGGCCCAAACCCGGGTTATTTATGGCTTCGGATATCGATATCTCTTATTTATGGGATATGCATTGATTGATCGACTTAGGCGGGATACGCCAAGGTTGGGGAACACGAAACCAACAGAATTTTGTGTGTATATAAAGGGCATCTCAAGCCTCATTAAAGGTACGATCTAAAACCGTAACTCTCCACTAAACCCTAAAACCGATTACTTACTCACGCTGAGGATAATCGTGGGAGACAATCCCACGATAAGCCTAACGGTGTTTTCTGCTTACTTAGTGCGCAGTCTCAAGCATCAAGGTCTAATTGATACGAGAACCGAGTCCAAACAAGGAACGCCCAACTTTGTATTAACAGTGGCGCCATCCGTGGGACCAATCACTAAGAACTAGAATGACAAAGCAAGGAAACCTAAGCCGCCGATCGATAGTGACCTACATGGGAAAAAGCAACAAAGTGGATCGCCTCTAAACAGGCCTCCGAACAACCGGTGCTACTAGAAACCAAGGGTCGCCCAGATCCGGTCTTCCCGACAATGGATCCACGACGGGACAACCCATGCCACCACAACACCCACCGTAGCAGAAGATCCACTGCAGACCTTTTACCACTCCCTCCAATCGGTGCGAAACGGCCTCACAAACCCGCCAGACATACCGATCAAACAAGGGTCCAGCAGGAAACAGACACCCCGCCCCTGTAGGAGTCACGCCTGAATTAGCGCCAAGTGACTTCGTGTCTCAAAATTATGAAACCTTGGCTGCCCTCATGCAAGAGGAAGTGAAAAAGAGGTCAAGTAGGAGTCTGCAAGCCCGACTCAACTTTGACCCAGAATATGAGACATTCCATCGCGTCATCAGAAGGAGAGGCGCTGGAAGGATAGCCGCCGGCCCCCAGTGTTTACCAGGATCGGGAGGAGAGTTGAGAACGATGAAGCAGTTGACCTGTAGTATCTGGAAGAACACGAAGAGGACGGACGGCGTACAAATGTCCATGCTAGACTTGGTAGCCGCAGGGTCCATGATAGACTTGGACGACAAGACTCCCAAATGAAAGCTCTTCAAGCTCGGACTCGAGGACAATGGCGCAAGCGCCAAAAGAGGGAGGCTCGTCCTCCGGTGATTCCTCGGACAACGAGGACAATAAACAGACTTTGGCGGTCCAATGGAAGATATTGCACCGTGAGGAGGAAGATATGTCTCTTCCCGGCGCCACGATACGCTTTACTGCGTTCGGGGTCAAAGGAACTTCCTTTCGTCGAGCAAGTTTTTCAACACCCTCGGCGGTGAACCTAATCGTTGTAGTGTAGTATTAGGGTAAGCCACGGGTATTGATATCGTTCTCTGGGGAATAGGAATGCTAGTGAGAAGTTACTACGCTAAGGTTAAGGTTGAGGAAGATTATTTTTATCTTTTTATGTTTTTAGGAAATTGAAAAGTACTAATCTCGGTATTGGATTTAGGGGTTGGTATTTCTACCGATTACTCTACTATTATCTAATTATCTAAGCTAAGGTGGTGGTAGCCTATGTCTAATTAATTTGTGCTCGTATGATAGTTTAAAGATGTGTTTACTTAGGTTTTACTACTCCTTAATTATCTCCTATTGATGGTTGAGTTGTCACGCCCTTATTCTTAGTTGCGTTGTGTGTCTAAAGTTGTAGGGTATGCTTTCTCCCAACTCTTTGAACTTACCAAAGGGTCTCGCCTACAAAACCCACTAGGATAATAAACTCTTACTCTAAGGCACTCTTGGATAGTTTAGCTTACCACTACTCGTAATTATATTCTAAGGTTCACAAAGATGAATCAAGCATTATACACAACGAATGACCTATCGCATTACTAGATCATTAATCAACTAAGATAAGAAACAACCAATCAATATTTAATAATTAAGTTTCATATTCCTAAGCAAACACACAAATAAATTAGCGGACATGGAGAACATGCAAGCATACACACAAATAATCAAAGATATAATTGAATTGATGAAGTAAATACTTATCTTGATGTAAGATAGGTTTGGAACCCTAAAATATCTGACAAGACACCCTTGGTTCGGTTTTAGGTTTTACCCTCAAAAGACTCTTAAAACCTAAAAATTCGGATTCTATATATAATATTACATATGCGACGGCCACCTTATGTTTTGTGACGCCGTGTCGCCGTCATTAGGGTTTTGTCTTGGCCACGTTAACCTTGCGACGACGCCACCTTATGTCTCGTGGACGCCATCCTCTTTAGCTTCCGACGCCTGCCTTGGTCGCATCTAGGCCGTTCGAGTTGCGACGGCCTACTTCTTTAAAGCCCGACCCGCCCTTCAAAACTAGCATTTTCTCTTCGAGCCATCACAAATTCCTCCGACGGCGTCATAGCTAGCTGATGGACGCCACCACTGCTTTCAGCAGCCTTTGAGTGTCTCGATTCGACTTTGGCCATTTTCTTCAGATATTCGCGCCTTTTCGTTCAAATAAGTGCCATTCCAGATTTTGCCTTCAAGAGACCTAAAAAGTGAAAAGGAACGATATTAAGCAATAACGGATACAAAAGTGATCAAATAAGGGTTAAACGACCCTCAAAATGGTACCTTTTAAAACCTTATCAAATATCCCTACACTTGTTATTTGCTTGTCCTCAAGCAAATGTGCTTTTAGCCAATTAATTTATAAGTTAGGGGTCATGAAGCATTGATTTAAAACGGTCCACAACACATATAAGCCCCGCAAAAGTCATAACAAGCACGGAAATTACATACTAGCACCTCACATGGGGTGTTTGGATACTCACATCTCTCTCGGTGTATATATGAAATATAACAAATAGGAAATGGAAGATAAACACTCATTAACCGGTCCTAGTACATAGATTACCATAGGCTTGAGAATAGATCAAACCTCCATCGCTTATGAAGCACCTTGGAAAGACTATCAAAGAGGTCTTTAAAGGGTTGTAATGTTAGGCTTACTGTAGGGAAACAAGGGTTTGGTGGGATAGGCTATTTAGTGGTGGCAAGTCAAAATCTCTATGTTAAATGCATACGAAGAATGGCGCTGCTAAGCCAAGACTCGACACTCTAAAACTCTAGGTAACGGAAATAAACAAACATAAATTTAAAGGATAGATGTAGGATGGTAGATGTTTTTTTTTTTTTTTTTTTTTTCATACACTTTTACTCTACCATCCCCTACGGTAACATCAAAATGATAGGGATTTATAGGCACATCCCTACACTTGAGTTTTTATTACTCTAACACTAATTTGACCCAATTGAAAAGATCAAAACACTTGGGGTACATTATTACGCAAACAAAGGGAATTTGAATTTAACGCTCCTTCCCATCATTTCATAAACTTTAACTTTTCCCATGAATCCCAATCGTCCCAAAACTCAGATACAAAGGATATGACTCGACTTAGCAACTCATGCAAGCAACGAGATAATTGAACTAAGGGTTTAGGTGATAACAAACATTTGCACTAAAAGTGAGTGCATAAGGGTAGGCTAAGGCGATTTAGGTGTATATTTGGGGTGGGGTGTAAACAATGTTTTCATTGATATTCGAAAACCGAAACATCACGAGAACCGCGAAAAGGATATGCTCGAGGGTTAACTAGGGTATCGTGGTACTAAAGATGAGTACAACGCAAAGGGTGTGGGGAATTACTCAACCGATGTGGAAGAAGTAATTATATTACGGGTATCAAACAAGGGTTATCCTAATGCCTCTTATCATTTAGTTATTCCTAACTACACAAGTGTAGTCTCACTTGCATCTCGAATGCATCACAAAACAAGTTCTAGAATCTAATATACTACCGGTTTACACTCTAGGCATTGAAGATGAATGCTTTAATTCCTACTAATCTAAGGGCGATCCTCACATTTTGGGTGGAATTTGGATGGTAAAGGGTTTTTGTGCTAGTCATGCAACTTCCTATCCGTGAGACGCTTTTGTTAAGACTAATGGCCCACTCCTATATGTCATGAAAAATTTTAAATTTGGTGCCAAAATTACCCAAACCGACATTTTCTCATGGTTTATTACACAAGTACAATTGACAAAGCAAATAGTCAAGGATAAGCATAGTTTCAAAGTTCCCGCTTTATTTTCCTCCCTACATTTAAACCGAACATTGTCCCCAATGTTCCCAGAAAGTATCAAAGTTATGATAAAAGAGGGTAATCAAAATGAAAGAAACTAATACTCCCCGATTAGCTCGGTAGATCCGTGTAAAGTGGTGGTTAAATCCTTTCCAAGAAGAATTATGCGTGAAAAGCTCCTTCCAATCTTGTGTAACTTCTTCTTGACAAACTAAACCCGCACACTTGAAGAAAACAAACGAAACCTTCGTAAAATCGGTCGTAATAAAATATATAAGACTCGATTTAAACTAGGATATAATGCTTGTGGAATGGATGTTTACTGCATTTCTAAGAAAATTAAGACCGGAAAATTCCAAAATTTATAAGTAGCTCGTAAAACGAGAAAAGTGATCCGATGTTTTACTCCTTCCCGACGCCGTCAGTTGCAATCTCGACGCCGTCAAAGTTATCCCGACAAAAGCGCTCGCGATTTTCAAAAAAATTCGAAAATTTACATCTTTAGAATCTGGAAAATTTCGCAAAAACATCCATTATGACTCGATACAAGCATTTGACTCGAACAAACAAACATATATATCTTTTAGTTAATTGTTATTCTCATGTTTACGCTTCTTTTGAAAACGTGTGTAATCGTCCCTACACTTATCTCTTATGTAAAATACCTTTATATGTAATTAAGACGAGGTTAAAAACAAAATAAAGCATTTTTACAAATTTAAACATGAGGATAAACAATTAATAAAAGATATATGACACTAACAAGCAAACAATTAAGCATGGGTTGCCTCCCACGAAGCGCTTTTCTTTATTTAAGAGTCTTGTAGCTAGACTCGTAGTCGTGTTCCCACGCTTTCTCATTACCGCCTCTTCACGGTCTCTACCGGGGATTCCATGTTGTAGAAGTGTCCTATGATGCACCTCTCTAAGAGTTCGTCCTCTCCCCACCCGGTCCTATATTTCGTCCTAAGTTCAAACAATCCTTATAGAACCCGAAAATCTTAGTCATAACATAATCTACTCCTTTTCCCTATCCTTATCATTCATGTAATAGACCGACAACTTAAGTTCCTTTTCATCATTAGAGAGTGATGAAAACTTCTCAATCTTAAACGGCATTTGGTAAGCTATGTCGCCGGTCTCATCCTTGAATCGCACTACCCTAACGAGGGGTCATAGGTCATCCGGTGTTTTCTATGAAAGGTTTTCCTAGAATAACGGGACAAGCTAGAGTCTATGGCCGTGCTAATATCATCCACAATTATGAAGTCCATAGGAACGTGAAACTACCTACATAGACGGGCAATCCCTTAATTCTACCAAGAAAATTGCACTTATCCCTAGGATTATCGGGTCTTGCCTAGTTGGGATAGGCTTCTTCATTATCCAATTGTAGTAGGTGCTAGTCATTATGTTGATCGGGGATTTGCGATCAATGTAGGCCTTGCCACAAAAGGTGTCCTATGCAACATGGTATGTTAAGATTCCAATGGTTCCCAAACTTGATTCTAGGGCTTTTCCTAACATACATGTGACGGAGGTCACACACTAAGTGAGGGTGGCGAGATAGTTCTTCTTCCGTAGGAAATTTGTTGAAATAGTCAATGTCTACTTCATCTACTTCTCGGGTGTTTCATTATTCAAGCGTATGGTCCTCTTCGCCATCCTGTTTCTATCATGTTTCACTAAGGCGATGGTATTGACGAATTGAACATGCTTAGTTAGCTTGCTTCGATCCTTAATCTCTATACCGAAGGTTCGGAGTCGAGATAGCACTAACCTTCCTATCACTATTGGTTATGGCTTTCAAAAGGTTGTCTATCTTCCTATCCATCTCGGCTTGTTGATGGTTAAAGCGGTCCGAGAGCTTCGCCATTTGGGTTCCTTGGGATGCAACTAGGTTTTGCAACATCCCTTCGATGTTTTGTTGGTTAGGACCGTTAGGTGGGGCCATGAGAAATCATTAGAGGTGAATTCTTTGGTTTGTCCCCGTGAGAAGTCCGGCTTGCTTTTCCATGCCTCACGGGTTTCATTGAAATTCCTAGGTCCGGTGTGTAGGAATTTTCCTCCGCTCCATTAATACGCGAGGATGCGAGTCAACGGAAGCGTGTTCGGGATCGGTGCCAAAGCGCGTGTTATGAGGATCACGTAACGGCACGCACGAGGAAGAAACTTTGTTTACATGGTGTGAAGACTTAGGATTTTCGTAGGAACTCATGAGGAATTTAACTTGATCTTCAAGTTCGATCATCCTACGGTCGGAAGGTTGTGAGTTGATGGAAGGCAAGGAGATTGCCTTGACGGTTTTAGGTAGCTCACGGGGGTCATCCCAACTTTCGTTGTCGTAGAGGGCAAGGTCCTCTATTATACCCCATGATTCTTCCGTGGTGAGATCACTAAGTTTTCCACCGCCGCTTGGTCAATAGATCGCTAGTGGGGAAGTTGACATGATCATAAAAGATTTGGACTTGGAGCCAAAGATCAATGCCATGATGAGGGACTTTATGAAGTAAACTTGAATCGGGTCCATGCTTCAGAGAGATTCACCTTGACGTTGTTGGAACATCAAGATGTCATTCCTAAGCTTAGTGGTTCTCCCGTGGGAAAAATTGAGCAAGGAAGCGAGAGGTAAGATCATCCCAACTTGAGATGGAGCCATGGAAGTCGCCAAGCCAATTACTAGCTTGGTCCCAGAGAGAATTGGAAGAGACGCAGCGCGTGGTCTCCCGAGTAGTAGCATCAAGGTCGATGGAATCGATAATTTTGAGGAAATCCCTCGATGTCGATTTGATCTTCTAACGAAGTCCATGGAATGCACATTCGCTTTGCACCAACCGGATGGTGCCGGATCGCAGGCCATAGTTTGGGCTTGGTCGGAAGCTCAATGGTGTTTCTATAGCCTAGGTGGCTTGGTCTTGAGTATTCACCAAGAGTACGGGCTCTTGGCGGTCATTTGTGGTGGGTTGATGAGTGGTGGTTGGTTATCATCTTCCATGATGAAAAGTGATGGGTGTTACGAACAAAGGTCACGAAGAAGGGGGATAGACTAAGAGAAAGCTAAAATGAGAAAAAATTTACTTGATAGGAATCAAGCAAAGAACCTAAACGAGGTGGACTACTAACTAGCTATTCTATCCCCGCAATGGGCGCCAAAAACTTGATACGCCACGCAGCGCTGCTCGGGGTCAAAGGAACTTCCTTTCGTCGAGAAGTTTTTCAACACCCTAGGCAAAGGAACCTAATCGCTGTAGTGTAGTATTAGGGTAAGCCACGGGTATTGATATCGCTCTATAGGGAATAGGAATGCTAGTGAGAAGTTACTACGCTAAGGTTAAGGTTGAGGAAGATTATTTTTATCTTTTTTTATGTTTTTTCGGAAATTGAAAAGTACGAATCTCGGTATTGGATTTGGTGGGTTGGTATTTCACCGATTACTCTACTATTATCTAATTATCTAAGCTAAGGTGGTGGTAGTCTATGTCTAATTAATGTGTGCTCGTATGATAGTTTAAAGATGTGTTTACTTAGGTTTTACTACTCCTTAATTATCTCCTATTGATGGTTGAGTTGTCACGTCCTTATTCTTAGTTGCGCTGTGTGTCTAAAGTTGTGGTATGCGTTTCTCCCAACTCTTTGAACTTACCAAAGGGTCTCGCCTACAAAACCCACTAGGGATAATAAACTCTTACTCTAAGGCACTCTTTGGATGGTTTAGCTTACAACTACTCGTGTAATTATATTCTAAGGTTCACAAAGATGAATCAAGCATTAGTACTCAACGAATGACCTATCGCATTACTAGATCATTAATCAACTAAGATAAGAAACAACCAATCAATATTTAATAATTAAGTTTCATATTCCCTAAGCAAACACACAAATAAATTAGCCGGACATGGAGAACATGCAAGCATACACACAAATAATCAAAGACATAATTGAATTGATGAAGTAAATACTTATCTTGATGTAAGATAGGGTTTGAAACCCTAAAATCTTGATAAGACACCCTTGGTTCGGTTTTAGGTTTTACCTCAAAAGACTCTCTTAAACCGAAAAATTCGGATTCAGATATAATATTACATATGCGACGGCCACCTTATGTTTTGTGACGCCGCCGTGTCGCCGTCATTAGGGTTTCGCTGGCCACGTTAACCTTGCGACGGCGCCACGTTATGTCCGTGACGCCGTCCTCTTCGCCCGGCGACCTGCCTTGGTCGCATCTAGGCCGCCCGAGTTGCGACGGCCTACTTTAAAGCCCGACGCCGCCCTTCAAAACTAGCATTTTCTTCCGAGCCGTCATTAAATTCCTCCAACGGCGTCGCAGCTAAGCAATGACGCCGCCGCCTGCTTTCAGCAGCCTTTGAGTGTCTCGATTCGACTTTGGCCATTTTCTTCAGATATTCGCTTTTCGTCCAAATAAGTGCCATTCCAGATTTTGCCTTCAAGAGACCTAAAAGTGAAAAGGAACGATATTAAGCAATAACGGATACAAAAGTGATCAAATAAGGGTTAAACGACCCTCAAAATGGTACCTTTTAAAGGTGGATGCTCACTCGGCATCACGATTTCATAAGATAAGAGAAGGCGATGCCCGCCAATGTGAAAACTCACGATGGAATAGGTGACCCGGACGATCACCTAAAATTTTTCGAATCACCGCTACTATAAAAATTGGCCACAACCCGTGTGGTGCCACATGTTCAATTCCACATTAGTGGAAATGCGCGAACTCGGTTCAAGAAGCTTCCACGCAGTAGCATTGATGGCTTTGAAGAGTTCATGAAGGCATTTCATCGAACTTCACTCAAAGGAAGAAGCGCCAAAACCCCGCCGAACTTGCTGTGGTAAAACAACGCCTGTGGGAATCTACAAGCGCCATGTGGAGCGCTACAAAGATGAGTGCATACATGTCAAGGCATGCCCCAAATACTAAAGATCTCGTGGTTCATGAACGGGATCAATAACTCTGTAACTCATCAAAGGTTGAACGACAAGGTCGCCCAAACCTTTGATGTACTTATGAAACGCACGAGGTCCTTTATCCAAAGAGCCGCCGCAGCAGACAGCAAGAAAGGCTACTCAAACTATAGGTCACAAGAACAGCCTAGTAGACAATCCATTGACCAGAGTAGCAACCGCAACAAGAACTATCATGCTGTGGGAGCGATTTAGATAATGACAAATATATCCCGCTAACAAAAGTCCAAAGGAGATATTCACGACGGAAGGCGAACTTCCCGAGACCCCACCAAAGCGCACCCTAGAAGATCGTGCCGTGGGGAACGGATATCGCGACTATCATGGATGAAGGGCCACACCACCAATGAGTGTGTCCAATTGCGCCACTAATTGATAAGCTAGTAAAGAAGGCGATTGGACCATTTGGTTAAAACATCAAGGAGGGAAAGATAAGCAAAAGACCTGGGGAACAAGAAAGAAGTACCCAAAGATAAGGTCGATACCATCTACATGATACAATCATGGCAAATAATGACTAGGCGTAAGATCGACCAAAAGTTTTCCGCTGAAGCGAAATCTCCTTCCCCACCTTGGTTGCGGACAACGCATGGTAGAACCGCCACCATTGAAATTAATGCAGGGGTCACGATATCCACCGCATGTATGTTGATGGAGGAGCATCCGCAGATATAATGTATGAACATCAAGCTTCAAACGATCGCGACCGAGATACAAGTCGGCTAAGCCCGGCCATGACGTGCTGATCGGTTTTATAGAGAAAGATATGGCCCATGGGGCAAATACGCCTACTAGTCAATGTTGGTAATAAAGAACACCCACGACACCGATGAATTTTATGGTGATCAAATCCCTTCGCCATACAATGGCATTATTGGAAGACCGTGGATTTCACCATACGCGCAATACCGCCTACAAAGACATGGGATGCTCAAATTTCCGGTGGAGGAGGCAATGTTACTCTCTACAATACCACCATACCACCGGAGAATGTAACACAATTACATGTGAGACGCACACATTCCGATCAAATGCGCAACTAAAGTACCAAACCCGAGGGTCTCAATTCATCCCGACACCAGTAGCAAGAATTATCGATCGGGATCGCTATCTCGATAACGGCAGGCACCGTGTGCGCACTCTTGCAAAAGAACTCGGATATCTTTGCATGGGAACCAAAGCACATGACCGTGTACCACGCCGACATGTAACACAAGTTGAGAATCCAACAAGGATACTCCCAAGACGACGAAGAAGCGCGGCCGGGCTCCAGAGCCGCACAAGCAATTCCGCGTATACATAAACTTGTGGATGCGGTATCATGCGAGAAGTCTATTACCATGACCGGCTTTCCAACCCAAAGATGGTCAAGAAGAGCGACGGTAGTTGGCGGATGTGCGTGGACTTCACGGATCTCAACAAAGCATGTCCACAAGATCGCTACCCACTACCGAGATAGACTAGAAGATAGAATCTTTGTGCGGATACCCACTTAAATGCTTCTTAGACGATACAAAGGATACCACCAAATCCAGATGGCTAAAGAAGATGAAGAAAAACGGCCGTCCATACAAGCCAAGCGCCTATTGTTATACTAAGATGCCCTTTGGCTTGAAGAACGCAGCGCCACCTACCAACGATTGGTAGACAACGATTTGAAAAGCGGGTGGACCGCAACCTAGAGGTTTATGTTGATGACCTTGTCATAAAAAGCCATACGGAGGATGAATTGGGCGCGACATTGAGGAAACATTTAAGACACTAAAAAGATCAACATGAAGCTAAATCCTAAGAAATGCACTTTTGGCGCCATGTATGCATGTTCCTCGGATATTTGATAGAGCCCGATGGCATCAAACCATGTCCAGAAAAAATGAAGGTTGTCATCCAACTTCCTTCACCACGACGCTGAAGGAAGTCCAATCTCTAAATGGAAAACTGGCCGGTTTGAATAGATTCTTGTCCAAATCGCAGACAAGTCACTCTCTCTCTTCAAAACACTCAAGAAGTGTACAAAGAAGGGAGACTCACTGACTACGAAGGTAAGAATCTTTCATACGTTTTAAACAAGACTTAGCAATCCTCGCTAGTCGCGCCCGCCTGTGGGAAGAATTAATTATGTACTTATCCGCGACTAATGGAGCAACAACAAGAAGATTATCGATGCATGTGAATTCAAGACAAACACCGGTATACTTTGTAAGCAAAGCACTCAAGAAAACAGATTAACTATAGCGCAATGGAGAAGTTGGTCTTGGCATTAGTATTCGCCGCCAAACGGTGCAACAAGCAGTACTTCCAGCGCACCCAATAGAGTAATCACATACCAACCTATTAAGAAAATCATCTCCAAACCCGACGATCGGACAACTATAGAAGTGGAGTGTGTTGCTAGGTGAGCATAACATCTCCTACGCACTACGCATCATGCGGTTAAGCGGGCGATACTAGCGTACTTCATCATCGAAAAACCAGACATCGACGATGCACCTTCACAAAGTAAGGTGGAACGACAAGAACCATGGATCCTATTTACGGATGGATCTTCATGCGTAGACGGGTCAGGAGCAGGCCTTATCCTCACGAGTCCAGAAGGAATGGAATTCACTTACGCACTACGTTTTGAATTCACAGCTCGAATGGGCATACGCAACCTAGAAGCAAATGTGGATTCCTGTTTAGTAGCTAACCATGTGTTGGGAGAGTATGTGGCTAAAGAGGAAAACATGATTCAATACCTCGACAAGACCAAGTAACTAATCCAGGGCTTTGACAGGTTTACAATCAAACAAGTTCCTAGAGGGGAGAACAGATCATGGATGCTTTAAGTAAGATTGCATCCACAAGCTTGCAAGACCTATCAAAACAATTATTGGTGGAAACCTCAAGAGCAAGTCTATCTCGGAGATGGAGATATCCACGGTGATAGAGGAACAAGGTCCTACATGGATGACCCCAATCGTTGAGTTTATAAACAAGGGCGTATTGCCCCAGGAGCAGAAGGATGCCCGACGAATACGGCGTACATCACAGAGGTTTGAACTTCGGGATGGTATATTATATCGGTGCTCCTTTCTACAACCATGGCTTCGATGTGTCGGACCCCTTCAAGCAGATTACGCACTCCGAGAGATCCACGCCGGTTCATGTAGTATGCACTCGGACCACGGTCCGTTGTAGCACGCGCTTACGGTCGATACTACCGCTCACGATGCACCGCGACGCGGGACTTAATAAGAAAGTTTGCCGACCGCCAAGTTCACTGCATCAATTCCACGCCAACCACAACAGAGCTAACACCTATTACGCCGCCATGGCCATTCTATAAATGGGGTATCGACATTGCAGGCCCCTTCCCTGTTGTAGTGGGGATTGAAATTCTTTATAGTGGCTATAGACTATTTCCCTAAATGGATTGAGGCAAAGGCGGTCGTGACAATCACAGTAACCGTGTAAAACGATTTGTTTAGGAAAATATCGATGCCGCTTCGGATTACACCGGGAAATGATCTCGACAATGGAAAACAATTTGCGACAACCCTTTCAAGGAATGGTGCGAAATCAATATTGCACAACACTTCACGTCGCTTAAACACCCACAAACCAATGGTTTGGTCGAGCGTGCAAATCGTAGTCTAGGTGAAGGAATTAAAGCACGCTTAGACAAACACAAAGGAAGGTGGGTGGAGGAATTATCGCATGTTTTGTGGGCGCACCGCACTTCAATCAAAATTAGCACGGAGACACTCCCTTTCTCTTGTCTATGGGACGAAGTCGTCATACCACCAAATCGATGCCAACTATTCGACCGCCGGGTTAATGTTACAACCAATGACGATGAACGCGTATTGACTTGGACCTGTTGGAAGAAAACGCGAGCACGCAGCCTATATGCGAGGCGAGAGCTAAGTCAAAATGAAGGGATACTACGATGTTAAAGTTCAAGCGTCTCATTCGCACTGTGCGACTTCAGATATCGCGCCAATGATGCGAGCCATGCGTAAGATACAGAAAACTTGGACCGAAGGGAAGGACCTTATGAGGTCATTGAAGCATTAGGAAAAGCGCTGCATAAGTCTGCGTGACATGGATGGTCGTGAGCTACCACGCACATGGAACATCCGCAATCTCAAACGATGTTATTCTAGGAACGGCTACGGCCCGGTACACGGACACCCGCATTTTAGTATAGTGCTCAATAAATATCCGTATTTACATTCTATTTTACTTAGGCAAATGTCTTTTTCTTTTACAAAACTTGCAAGTATTAATAAACGTCGCGGTTTTTAGCTAACTCATGACACATTTCAATTTATTATTTACATAATATTTATGTTTCAACATTGTTGTTATATTATCTTTGCCTACATGGCGTGCATGCACTTACTAAACCCACGATGGTGCAAAGGATGAGTAAACCTACTAAATAACTCGTTGAGTAAGAGGGTTGCAAACCCATCAACATTGGATCATGCATCCTTGTTAAACACCTTATTTTCAAGACGTTGGAATAAGTTCAATGCGCATTCCATGATGGATGCGCAACAATGCATACCGTATGCTTAACAAACTAGGAATCAAGACTCTTGACTCCTTGATATGATATTTACAAGACGATATCACACCATACACGATTATGATAAAAGTACTTAGACATTATGTTTCAAGATCATGACTTTCATACATGATTATGGACTTCATATATTCTTCGCTTATGTAATAGTTTGATTCTTAGACAACGAGGACATTTTTATGCAAAGATGATAACTAAGTACAAACATTATAAGTTGCAACCACATCAACACACATTCAACAAAAGGAAAATTTTATTAAGGACCACGAGTTCTTTAAAAGGATATTTACAAAGAAGCTACAACCTATATACTACTACAACGCCTAAGATGTGAGCTCTCCACATGGCTTGCGGCGTCCCCACCTCCTTGACTTCTTCAACAAATCATAATCTCGGCGCGATACTGTGGCAACATTAATGTGTACCCCGCCAGATCTAGGGAGACGTTACGCGCTAAGACCACATGTGAATGGCCTTCCCTTCACGCCTTCTTCTTTACAAGCCTCATAGCATGGGCTTCTAAGGATTCCTTCAAAGGATTTCCTTTTCAAGGGCAAAGGGTTCAGGATGTCGCGGGCGAGCAAAGATAGGCACCGCAATGTGACTCATCAGCTCAAAAATAATCAGCAGCGCTCGCATCATCAAAGACGGTGGTGGGCCAAGGTCAACCCTCCATAATTACACCTATGGGATAATCCTCGGTCGCGCCCAATCACAAGCAATTAGAGGCAGCTCTAATACTTCATCTTCCCATCGCAACGACCGTGATCATCATACGCATGTTCGCTATACCCGGCACTGCTCGCGACACTTTCAAAAGGCCACCCTCATGAAGCTCTTTTATAGCCTCCACCTTGCCCCGCGCCAACGCGCACTGAACAACACTCCCGATGGTGTCAGTTACCTCTCGAGACTCCAAAGTGCTGAGGACAGCAAGGCGCAAACCATGGCGGATGAGCCACCTACGCTCTGCAATTGTGGAAACAAGCTGAGGATACAGCTCTTCATCATACTCAATGCTGAGCTTGCGAAGCTTCATCTCCTGCTTCTCCAACATACCATCCACGGCTGCACGAAACTCTCCCAACCGAGAGAAGTGCTCATCCTTCGCCTTCTCCAAATAATTAATACCCGCACGCAAGAAGCCTTGTACTCTTCTAACGCAAAGACGCCTCGGCTCACTTGGGCCAAGAACGACATCTTTTCCCAAAGAAGTTTTTGGGAATAAGAGCGCCGCTACCGCTTCACCGAGCACCGCCAAACGGGCCTCTAGCAACGCAATTTGTTCGTCCTTCAAGGCTCGGCTACTCTCTCCAAGATACTTGACTTTAGTCACGACCAATGTAGCTCGGTGCAAGCAGCCCAAACCAAGCTCCTCCATTAAGTTGGTCCATTGGCACATCCCTAGATGCCAATGGATCGGCGCCTTGGTTCTCTCGGGCGCAGAGGATCGTCACGAATGGGACTCGCCTTGTGTAACACCCCAAAATGACTCAATGAAGCATACAAGTATTGGGTGCTACTAAATTGGTATCACAACATAAGCATAGAACAACGGATTTTATAAATAACTTTTATTCATTTCTTAAAAACAATGTTTACATTTTTGATTTGATGCGGAAAATGGCCCATTATAAAAAGGTGGTCCCAATACATAAATCGAGTCGCCTATGACCATGCCATGCCTTTGCCTTGCGCTTCTAAAGATAAGCTATCACCTCAAAACCTCAAGATACATGCTAAAGGGGTCACCTACTGTGAGTTCATAGGTTTATTTAAAAGGGATTTCAAAGACATTGCTTCAAATTTGGTTTTGATGATCATTACGCCTCATGTAATGTCATAAAGTTTATGATTTCAATTCATAAAAGGATTTCATACAAGAGATTTTATTAGTGGACCATAAGTAGGGTATATGTACATTACAACGAATATAATGTCATATTTTGAATCTATTACGCTAGCACTAAGTTCATGCAACCGGTTACGACGGTTTATGTATGCACAAGGAAGTCATACAAATAAGGAGCCCATGGCGAGTGTTTATCCCAATAGACTCGGTCCCGACATGCTATATGTTTCGCCTTGACCCAAGCGGGTCAACCGAACAGGAAGTCACTCCCAATAGATCTATTTATTACATTCGCTCCCAAACAGAATTGACGGTTCATGAAGAGGCTAAGTCGTAATATTCTAGGTCAAAGGTTTTGGTGTGGTCCTTAAAGCATCTAGGTATGATGTATCTTAAAACATATCAATCAAATGGCATAGTATGCATAGAATGCGTAATTTTAGTAATTAAATCATTTAAGTAAAATGAGCATGTATCTTCCCCAAAACAGCTTATAAAACAAGTAAAAGTAGGGGCTATGAAACTCACCTTGGCAATGTGCAATATGAAGTCTAAATGGAATTAAATCAAGGAGTGATAGTGCACGGCTCCGACACGCAACCTAATTAAGTACGGCATATTTAGTCTTTACTCATGTTTAAGACTCGATAAAGTTTAACTAACTTTATAAATTTTAAATGTTTTTGTTGTTGTTGTTGTTGCTTATGTGGTATTATGTATATTAGAAAAATTTACAAAGTTTTGGATGGTTCTCGGCTTAGGAGAGTATGACATGGAAGGAATCTCGAGGAAGGAATTCTGACTTTGGTTCAATGATGACCAAATGATAATACTTAGAAGGGTATACGCAGAAGAGATATCAAGAATGAACAAGACTTCGGTTTGATGATAATCGAATGACGATGTACGGAAATAATTACATATGAGTTTAGACATTAATGGACTATGTAATCATTATTTTAAGGGTATATACTTAACGTGCATACTTGTAAAAATATCTCTATGTATCGCTTTTAGTGGATAACATAAGAGTATTTCAGAAATTTAAGTAATGGCCTTACTTAATACCTTTTAGAAAAATTTGATGGTGCAAGTTATGAATAGATTTCCTCATTGATGATTATCATATAAGAATATAATAAGTTATATTGGCTATTATAAAATATAACAAGTTACTTATATTTTGACGAAAGTTGGATATGACCCATGTATACAAATAAACTGATAAGTTTATATATACATATTTTGGCAAAATAGGATATGACTCGACTAGATGTCAAAGTTTTATATAGAAAGGTATATTGTTTTATTTTGTTCAAATAAGTTTTATAATCGAAAGAGGTTTTATTTAATCTAAATAATTAATTTACTAAATGTAAATTAACGATTTCAAAGTTATGTTACAATTTATATACTCATTTGTTCGATTTAAACCTATAGTTCAAAAAGGTGTAAACATATCAAGTTCTATCAATATATCTCAAAAGTTGTATATATATCCTCGACTAATAACTATATCACAATATAAGTTTTAAGTAATTTATTTTACTTACAAATCGTAAAATTAGTTTATTGAAAAGAATAGGTATAACCAGTGGGTAATCCTTCTATTTAATTGGTTTGTCCAAAATTGAGATAATTGATGTCAATTGAGTTTTGTTGTTCCCTATTCACTATTGTTTAAAATCAATTAAGCACGAAACAATATTAATAAAGTGAATAATGACCGAAATTAACATAAGTAAAACACACGAGGTAATTTTCAACATCATATTCTTATTAGAAATAAATCAAAGAATATGTTACCCAAGTACTTCATGAATAGTACTTGGGATTGAAAGACAAGGTTTGGTGTGACTCCTCTCTAAGCTTAGGCTAAGTCTAGCACAACTCTTAGAACCCACCGAGCTAGCTCAAGGATAAAGTTAGATTTGGAGGAGTGAAAAGTTGGCTTGTGTGTATGTGTGATTTTACAATTCACAAGCTTAAACTTTTCACTCTTCTTCTTATGCTATTTATACAAGTATGATATTTAACTTTAACCTAGAAGACAAAAACATAGAACTCAAAGAAACATGAATCTTGAAGGATTCATTCATCGTTGTCTTTCTATTTATAGTAGGCGGCGAGACTATTTCCTTTGATGCAGAATCGCCGCTACTATAAATGGAAAGATATGATTTTAGAAGATTGTGACCATCGTAGACCGGATAAAGACTTGAGGGACTTAGTTTTATCCGTAAAACTTTCCGCTTTATCCAGCTCATTCTTCGATCTTTAAGGCCTTCGCCTCTTCCTTCTTTAAGGCCTTCGCCTCTTCCTTCATTTGTCTTGATGTTTAACAGCTTGGAGAGGAGTCGAGGGATTCAAGTGAGTTATTGTCATCACTCACTGAATCCACCATCTTCTTCTTGACTTAGTCTTCACCCTTTAAGATCCGCCATGGAGTGGAGAGGCTTCTTCTTTGCCTCGCATTAAGTATCTCAAGATGGCTCACCGAGAGGCTATGCTTTCAAAGGACTGATTGTGTTTAACGGTTTGAACACTTAGGATATTTTCTATTCAAATCCAAGATTAGGGGTTTGGGTATTTTACGAACCCAACAGCCTCCCCTATTTGGATATACAATAGCCTAAGTGTTCGATCGGTGTAAGTGAGCTAATGGCTTCTTCTTACAATCGAATGTACTAATGAATACAATAAGGAACTTTGAGTAGTCTAACAAAACATACATCTTTTATTGATTAGATTACATAATTCCTATCACTAGTACAAGAAGATAAATAGATGTCACCCGTATGGATACCCAAAGGCTTCAAGCTTCACTTTCTTGGTGATGAGTGTTTCCCTATCGTGATGGTCTCGATCTTAGCATTCGTGTCTTGACAAAACCCGACGCTTGTCGGGATTGGATTTGAGAGGCCACCGAATATACCGATCATTGCAACCACTCCACCGATCAATGTCACTCCACCTTTGGAATGCCGGGTTCAGAGACATCAATGTGGAATAGCCCTCTTCAGCTCTTCAATCACTAGACAGCTCACAAAATTTACACCCTCAGCGGTTCTCTGTTGCATTCTAGTCCTGCACTTTGATCTCTCGATCGAACTCAACTCTTTCCTTTGCCGGTGGAAGCTTGAGGTTGAGATCCTCGAGGTGCGCTAAGGTCGGTGAATTCCCAGTTGAGGTGGTGCTTCCTCAAATTTTCATATCTCTTCTTGAACATCTTCATCGATCCTTAACCACCTTGTTTTGCTTCTTTTCAATGATTGGACCAAGTTCATCGAGTTCATGATCCCAAAGTCGATGAACGTTATGGTTCATGAATCTCAAATGTCTCTTATCACCCTCCTGTAGACATTCATTGCCAGTGGTTTGGAGTTGGGGATGATTTTGACATCATGATTTTCTCGTGCTTCCGACTTGTCATTGTCCGATTGTAATGATCAATTCAATCTTGCCTCGAGCTTCTTTCTTTTCTTAGCTTCACACCGCTTCTCATTGCAGCCATCCGAGCACCGAGCTTCCTTGAACTTCGTCTCGCCTCGGCCCTTTTGAGCTTGCTTGCATCTATACCCACATTTTCATTTTCTTCGGCAATCACTTTGGCCGCTCTTTAGTCTTTTTATCATCCTCGCCTTGTTTTAGTTTCCTTCTTCTTTAGCAAGGTGATCGGTTAGTCGCTGAGAGTGAAGAGATATTCGGTGTTACCAATTTTGTAGGTATCTTCTTAGGCTCGATGTTGTCATAATGCTTTTACCTTTGTCCGGCCCGAGGAAGAAGATGCAACTAAGGGTGGTGTTGTTGTCATGATTGGTGTTGAGATTGTCGGTGTTGTTGTTGTTGATGATTGTGGAGGTAATGATGAGATGGGTATTGCCGAGACCGGAGCAGATGATGTTGTTGAGCCGCTAAAACAGTGGTGTTTGCTCCCCTCGGTGAAGAGGAGTTTCTTCAAGAAGATTCTCCCTCAACCGCTGGTCGGAGCTTCAGCCGAGGCAAGAGTTGGTGTTGGTGCCGAGGGGACCGAGCACTTGACCTTGAAGGCTTGATAGATTTCACCATCATAGCCTTAATCAGAGTGTCTCCTCAATACCGCTGACCTTTATCCAAGTTAGTTCGAGAAAGCTCCAAGGCGCCATCCGGGACCAAGATTCCGTGCCATGGAGGAGGATGCCCGAGCCATTGTCGCCATTGTGTATTCAAAGAGTCCATTGTAGCTTGAAGAGATTGGACCGAGGATGGAAGATCCCAACATTTGCGCACTTGAGCAGATCTAGCATTCATTAAGGCTTGAGGATTGTTTCAAGTATGCCTCAGAGTCTGTAGCACTTGAGAGTTAAGTGTCGGATCTTCTTTGACAAACTCCCCGATTTCATCAACCTTGTGCCAACATTTTGAAGGTGATTTAAGAACTTAGCCAAATTTTCATCCACCGTAAAAGTCTGCTATACATCAAGTCCCCGTGCTCATGAACATTTTCATCAAAGCCCTGCATCGCCTCGTAGATCAAGATAACTTGCAGCAGCCTCAAAGATGTTGTTCCCACAATGTTTTGGTGACCTCGAGTATAGCTTCCTTGAAGCTCGGTGATCCACCGAGCCAACCGCCTTTCGGTGAGGGAAGAACATTGTCAAACCTTTTGAATTCATCGAGCTTGAGGACTCGTAAGTATTATCATCATGGTGGAATGGGATTCACCTACTGCTGGATCAGCCGAGGCTCTTGTTCAGATTGAACCTCGTCGTCCGCTTCATCCCCTCACGATAAAATGACCTCATCGCTTTAGCAAGATCATCATCGATTTTAGTAACTCAAAGAACCTTAGCAAAAGCTAACAATGGAGGGGATGGGTTCCATATCGTGGTGGTATTGATCCTCCGAGTCTTTGTCCTCAGGACCCCTGACATCGGTGGGAGATTCCTGCCTTTCTGGAGTCGATTGGTTTTGGGTTCCAGATCGGCGGTTGTTTCTTTCCTCCGAGTCTTTGTCCCAAAGGACCCCCGAGACACTGATGGGTTTTTCCCAAAGGCCTTTAGCTGAGTCGCTGAATGTTGTATCCCTATCGGTGGGTTGTTGGATCTCCCGAGTCTTTGGGATCGATCGCTGCCCTCGCACAAAGACTTAGATTTGTTAATGTCATCATCGTGCATCGTGGAAGGCGCCCCTACCGCTGGGTTGTTTGTTTCTCTGGATCTTGGGAGTAGTAGATGTGACCAAGGGCACCGATCGTGATGTATCGCTGTCCTTCCTGTCACGGGTGGTTGTTGCCCCGGTCAAGGGTGTCTTTTTGGTCTCGTGCTTTTGTGCCTCTTAGGCGGTGCTCTCAAGCCTCGTGGCCCCGAGACTTTGGTTTAGTCTTAGTCCCACCGAGACTTCTTTCTTTTAGGAGTGTGGTTTGAGACATCGATCCTCTTGGTTGTTTACAAGAACCATATGGGCCACAATTCGACGGTGTGACAAGGGATGGGTCCTTTGAAAGTTTGAAGGACTCTGTGATGCCGTAAATTTCCAAAGCTTCATCCCGAGTATAATTGGCACCCAAGAACGATTGAAGGCACAAGAGACAAACCTAGGATACGAAATATACTGCCCTAGTTTTGCTCAGAGCTTCGTTATAAGATCACCGAATGATCTCCCTTATGTCGACAAAGGACCCCATTCATCGCAAGATGCCATCATCAACCGAATAGTAGTTAACTTGTTCAATGGATGAGTGGTTCCCGCCGAGGACCCGAATCACAAAAGTGAATAGGATCCTCCAAGCCACGGGAATGAACTTTATTGACCGGGTCTTGTCCAAAAATGTTGGATCTAAAACGTTTTGTTTTAACCCATCCTTCA
>CM040238.1:18457748-18616624 GCA_022545495.1 Chrysanthemum lavandulifolium | reverse complement strand
CACCGAGTTCATTGTAGTCATTTGAAGCCAACAAATTGTCCACATGTGTTAGATTCCACTTAATGCTACCTTCACTCACCATGTCATCATCAAATATAACTACATCCCTACCCTCCTCTATAGTAGTAGGAATAAACCTAAGTTTACTCTCAAAGTTCTCTGTTTTATCATACCACATCTTCTTATTGTCCCACACTCTAGCCTTATTCTTATCACTCCTATTTGTGTTATCCTTCTCTAAGCTCTACTCACTACTTTCACTAGCTTCTTAGAGCTACGATCACCCTTTCCACTAGTATTAGCATCCATAGGTTAAGCAGTACCAACATTCTTATTAGTACTCTTATAGGCCTCACTAAGTGCTGAAAAATCATAATTCAACACTACATTATGGTCAACCTGATCATTCTTAGCATTTAAAGTACTATCAATCCTATTATCTTCCCCGTCCTTGACCCTTTCACTATCCCTAACTTCCTTTAGTAAATCAAGGTTTTGAACCCTAATTTCTTTTATACTAGGCTCTATATCATTCTCTTTACGTTTTTCACTCACAGTGCTCATAACATGGTCATTATACTTCGCCAGAACCCTAATTTGTCTTGCAGATCGCTGTTTCTTCTAATTCGACATAATAGAACTAACATAGCCCTAAAAAGCAAGCACCATGTTGAACATGATTCATATAATTTATGTTTTCATATATAATAATTTGTAGATTTTATAATATTACACAAACTATTAAGAAAATGACATCATAGTAGGATCTTAGGATCCCGATCTTATCATACAATTTTCGATCTTACAAAAATAAAAACAATTCTAAGTAGGATCCGGTTTTAAAATCTTGCTAATACTCACTTTTGCATGAACTAAAAGTGATTATTATGGCCCAAATGAAAGCTAAACAAAAGGTAGTGGCTAATTTTGAAATACACAGAAAGCTGAACTCTTCAACACATCATGCCCACTTAACCATCTGATCAACCTTTTTTCTTATCCCAAATCGTGTTCATTGCATAATTCAAACAACAACTTTTAGCTATTATGTCAACATGGCATTTTATACACTTTTATCATTTAACATGTTTTTATTGCTTTATTTCATAAACTCGCAAGATGAAAGTTCATCAAAATATTCCCAAACCGTTAAAAAAAGGTTACAAACTTTTTATTTACAAAAATAAATTATTGTGCTTTAATTTACGGCATCTACAAAAACCACTTAACTTTGTATCTCAAGCTCATATAAGCTCATTGCCGAGTACATCTGATGCTAGATCTTGCTAATGCCAAAGCCTTAAAAAAATGTAAGTCACCATCTTTAAACAAACAAACTCAACCTGTAACACTCCAACCCGACAAGGCTCAAAATGTCACATCATGGTGTCAATCAAAACATAATAAACGCAAGCGAAAGACTTTAATATATAAAATACAAATCAAGAAACAAATATCTTCTAAGGAATACAAAACTGCTCCAATACTTAAACGAAAAGAAAATAAACAAAATGTAAATCAATCTAATCCAGATAACAAGGAAAACTAAGGTTGGGTTGGTCCACTAAAATCTCCTACTCTCATCACTCAATCCCAGCATCCCGCTTAAAACCGCCGCATGGAAAAGAAAACGGTGAGCTAACACTCGATGAACATATATAAATAATGAAAAGCAATAAGTGAAAAACATATAAGCGAAACAAATCCAACGAAAACACATTAAACAAGATGTTAAATAAGATAAGGACCTAATATGAAAATAAGAAATAATCAAAGAGTCATAATGAAATAACGGAGTTGTCAAAGGAATGCCCAAGTGCTAAACATGCTACATGAATAGACCAAAACAATCAAACATATCATATCATATCATATCAAATCATATCAAATGGAGTGTCGGCTCCCGAGTGTATGACACACACATATATCATAACTAAGTATCTAGGATGCATCCATACCTTGTCAAAATAAAACATCACGTCCCTAATACACCGCTTTAAACAAATATATATGCGCGTGGAATTAGTCATATAATCATAATAAAATGCGCACAAAAGGGAACGATGTGGACAAAATCACACCTCCACAAATAGCGTCATGCCACCGGTGCCTCAGTGACATGGTCATGGTATCTCCACGACTAGTTAGTACCTTGGGCAGCGGATTAGGTCAAACAATACAAATAAATATAGGGTAACGATCAAAGGTTGTTCATCAAAGATATATGAAAATGGAATGAAACGAATAAGCATCATATGACATAATCAAACGAATATCTAAACAAAGGGAATATATCAAATGGAATCATAAATGAATATCATAACAAATGAAACAAAATCAAAGATCAAGATTCATGAGAAACCCTTACTGATAAAGGGCAGAATATCCGTACCTTATAAACGAAAGCAAATGGAAAAGAACACAAGAGAATAACGTCACGTCTTCTTCAATGAATCTACACGGATTACGGTTCGCATATCATTTATAAATTCATATCATAAGTTATTCTTAGATTTATTGGCCATATACTTAATGTTATACTTGTATTACATATTAGGTTTTAAACCTCAATTACGGACATGTTTCTCACGAATTTATTGACCTAGCAAACAAGTTCCAAATGACACAGGGAATTTACGAGGTGTTTCTACATTAGTTAAGTTCACTCTCAAATTTTGGTTGATTTTATTTCCAAGTGGAAGTATGCTTTAGAAAATCATGTTTCGGATCTGTCCAAATAGTGCATAGAGGCATACCCAAGGGTTTACACATAGCGAGACCAACTAAAGCAACTCATAAAAATTCATAGAAATTCATGAAGGTCACACATATCATAAAATCACTCCTCTAAAAGGGAAGGTCAAAATTCCTTATGGTTTACCCATGAAAATCATACACTACAAATTGAATTTCAAACCCGACAATATGATTTGACCCTTTAACTTATAAAATCAAAATCATACTTCCAAGTCTCAAATAAGCACATATCCTACATTTCTAGAAATCATACAGAAGGTACTATAGTTTAGATTCAAGAATTACCCAAAAACACTTAAACACCATCAAAATACACGCCCGTCTTTTAGACCTAATTTTCTGGACAGCATAGTACGCAAATCTATCTAACTAGTCTACCATGATAACCACCATATCAAACATGCATTCAAGCACACATTCATAGCACATCATCCCTAGATCATAATCTCACTATAACATCAGTAGTTACATCAATTTCCTCATAGAAAACATATCAAGAACACACAAGTCTCGGTAACACCAATTAACACATAAAATCATAGATTTCCAAGCCCTAATCCTACTAGTTCCATAACCCATCAATTTTATCACATACAAGCAAGCAAATGAACATGTTAAGGTTGCTATCATTCATGTCTTAAACCCTTCAATTTATAAAAATCCCATGTTCATCATATAATCCGGTTAACAAGACAATCATAAAAACCGTTTCACAAGTTCACATAAGATCACGACACTAACCTTCTTATCTTATTTAATTGATCATGAAATTTGGTCATTAACTAATTTATGTGCACCACAATAACATAAGATGAATTCATAACAATCAAGCTATCAAAACATCATAAAACATATTTATAAAACATCTTAAGCAAAGCACATGTACACCATTCAATTAGGCATTATATGAACACACACATTCGAACCACAAAAACCCTAGCCCTAACCGATTCATACAAGCTCTAAGCCTTCCATTCACAACCGAGTACATAGGGGTTTGATTCAATTAACACACTAAATCACACAAGAATCATTACAGCTAGAAATCAATTACATGTCAATCCGGTTTTACATATATGTTACTTGTGTGTCGAATTGGAAAACAAAAGAACAAGGAGAACATGTACCAAGCAAACACTGAATCAAAGAGAACAAGAAAAGAAATCAATCATGTATTAAACACCAACACCGCTTTAAACCTTCTCTTGATCCTTAGTCGAATTAGGATTTCTAATGGTCGGTTTTGGGGTTTTGGGAAAGCCGTTTATATTTTTTCTAGGGTTTTAGACATTC
Source organism: Chrysanthemum lavandulifolium (assembly GCA_022545495.1). NCBI lineage: Eukaryota > Viridiplantae > Streptophyta > Magnoliopsida > Asterales > Asteraceae > Chrysanthemum > Chrysanthemum lavandulifolium. The sequence continues at coordinate 18,612,574 of CM040238.1, read as the reverse complement.
GGTTTATGGGGAGTATATATAAACCGTATAATGGGAGAATTAGGGAGGTTAATGCCGATTGTTTAGTGATTTGGGGAAGGACAAAATCTCCTTTAATTTAGGTAACAAAATAATTTAATTACATGACTAATTATATCATAGTTTTAATTTTATTCACACACATATATAATTACTTAAGTTAATTAAATAATTAAATTTCAAAAATGTGTTTATGAATTTTAGGGTTTTACATAACCATTCAACAATACAAACATACATATAACAATGGTCGCCTAGAAAAGAATCAATGGTTTTGATAATGGTGACAAAAATGTGTTTCTGAATTTTAGAGAAATAGGAAAGGTGTGCGTGGCTAGAAAGATGAGTAAGTCCGGCATTCGGCTTTGCTCGTTTTTTCAGCCTGGGAATGTAGTAAAAGATATAATTTATATATAATTTAAATTACAATATCAAGCACAAAATTACAATACGATTTAAATTAAATATACGAAGAACCTAAATAAAGATACTGTTTAGAGTTAATTGCATTTTTGGTCCTTGTGGTATGGCCAAATTGCAGATTTGGTCCCTAAAACTTTAAAAGTGCACCAGAGGTCCCCATTTTCAAGTTTTCGTTGCATGTTTAGTCTCTGATCAACATCAAATGACTAAAATACCCTTGTCTTCTTCTTTTCCTATTTTCTTTTCAGTCCATCTTTTGAGTTTCTTACATAAATGGTCCTTGTGTCTTGCCATGTTCTATAGATTTAGTCCATTTTTTTTATTATTTATTTAACTATTAATATTTATTTAACTATTAATATTACATAAATGGAACAACGATTTAATTTTCAAAAATTTCAAAAAAATTCAAAACTTATTCGGAAAAATTTTGAATATTTTTTTCGAAAAATATTTTTGAAATTTTTTTCGACAAAACTTTTTGAAAAATTTTTGAAAAAATTTCTAAAAAATTTTGAATATTTTTTGAAATTTTTTGAATTTATTTTTTGAAATTTTTTTAATATTTTTTTTTGAAAATTTTTTTGAAATTTTTTCACAAAACTTTTTGAAAACTTTTTCAAAAAATTTCAAAAAAAATTTTGAATATATTTTTGAATATTTTTTTTTGAAAAAAAATTTTGAATATTTTTTCGACAAAACTTTTTACAATTTTTTGAAAAAATTTCAAAACAATTCTCAAAAAAATTCTTGAAATTTTTTTCAAAAAATTTTCAAAAGCGATAAAACGGATAAAGACGAATAAAACGTGAGAAAACATGACAAAATCGTACAAAACCGGATGAAAACGTATAAAAGCAGGAAAAAAATGCATAAAACGGATGAAAACATAAAGCGTATAAAGACGGATGAAACGGACTAAAATGTATAAAACCGACAAATACGTATAAAACCGGATGAAAAGGTAAAAACGGACGAAGACGTATAAAACGGACGAAAACATAGAAAACATAATGAAACGTAAAAAAAGCGGACAAAAGGTATAAAAGCGAACAAAACGTATAAAGCGGATGAAAACATAAAAATGGACCAAACGTATAAAATGGACAAAACGTAAAAATGGACGAAGCGTATAAAACCGTAAAAAGCGGACGAAAACGTAAAAATGAATGAAACGTAAAAAAGTATCGAAAACGTATAACAACGGACGAAAACGTTAAAAAGCGGACAAAACATTCACTTGACGGTCAAACTAATGTAAATAATGGTTAAGGGACCAAACCAGTGTGGGTCAAAACCATAGGAAGAAGATTTGCAAATTAAAAAAAAATGTGTATGGACTAAATATGTAAAACCCTTCCAACACAGGACTATTTATGTAAGAAAGCTAAAAAGAAAATAGAAAAGAAAAGACAACATCAATGACTAAAATACCCTTAGTCCGTGTGGACCCAGGGACCAAACATGCAACGAAAACTTGAAAATGGGGACCTACGTGCACTTTTAAAGTTTTAGGACCAAATCGCAATTTGGCCATACCACGAGGACCAAAATGCAATTAACTCTCACTTTATATATATTTTCGGGCTTTGGTCGTTTTTTTTTTTTTTTTTACAAACATAATAAAAAGGATAATAGGTGGCGGTTAAGGTATGAAGGATGACATAGACAACGGTTTATGGTGGCGATTAGGTTTCGATGATCAAACGTCTTTCGTGATCTGTGTTGAGCGATGAATAAACCCGTAGGTATTACTTTATTATTAACAATTATTTATAATAGTAAAACCCTAGATTAGGGGTGTAATCGAGTCAAGCCGAGCTCGAGCTCGACAAGGCTTGAGCTTGGCTTGATAGCTTTGTCGAGCTTTAATCATCCGTGGCTTGAGCTTGGCTTGAATAGGTTCGAGCAAAGCTTGAGTTTCATTAAAAGCTTGAATGTATACAAAATATCGTGTTGATGACAAAGTCATCAAAATATATATATTTATATAGTAATATAAACTAAAACCACATTTGAAAACCAAATTAAATTAATATAACAATAATAAAACCAACAACAACATTTTCGTACTAAGTCCAACATTAGAATAAAACATAAGCCAAAGTACTAATTAATGTTGTCATCGATATACTAAGTATAAGCAAAAGCTAAAATTATTTAATAGCAGTATATATTTTAGTCTATTAATATTCACGATTATAACTAGAAACTTGTATTCGCTTCAAGATATAAAGCAAGTATGCAATATTACTAGTCTAAGATATCGCTGTTACAGATAATTACCACTTTATTTACCATATAAAAGTCCTTCGAGAGTATATTAAATAATCCTTTATGAAGTAAATCCTTATAATTAGAATAATATTCAAATTAGCCCTTAGTTACTTATATGAATTTAATTTTAAAAAATATATATACTAAGGCTTGATAAAAGCTTGATAAAAGCTCGAGCCAAGCTATCAAAAGCTTGAGCTTGGCTTGTTATATGTTTCGAGCCAATTTATTGGGATTGAGCTTGGGCTTGAGCTTGGGCTTGAGCTTGATAAAAGCTTGATTTGATCGATTCAAGCTCGAGCTCGAGTTGCTTGATAAAAGCTTGACTTGATTACAGCCCTACCCTAGATACCCTAAACCCGCAAACCAGGCTTAAGCCTATTTATCTTCTAATAAAGTCATGTTTTAACATATGTTGTAATGTTGCAAATTAAGTATGTTAATGACTCATCATTTTACTCTTAGGAAGTTATTGAAACAAGAACACCCCATTGAATTTGCATATTTCAAACGTAACTCACATTAGAACTTTAACCATTTTACCCTCCTCAAGTTCCATTCTAATTATCTTTTTGAGATTGATATCTCATTCACATTAACTTTGTTTTAAAATACAAAGGATTGATCTGAAGCTCTCACAAAAGACTGAATAAACATATAAGTCAGAAAACAAGTTAGGCCGAGTGGACCAACTAAATTAAAATAGTATTAGACTAGTTTTGCATTTTAGCTTCCTTTTGTTTTTGAAAAGTTTGATCATAATTTTGGAATACCTTGCATGATTTTGAGCTATTTTTACCTTTACAAAACATGACATTTAGTCCGCGTTAAATTTGAGAAGGATCGTGGATGATGTGGCACAATCAATCAAAAAAAAATAAAAATAAAATAAAATCTTTTACCTTAAATAACATGGTTTGATCCGAACACTATCCATCAAACCTTTTGAGGTCCGTTTGGTTGGTAGATGGGTTTAGAATCGGTTTAAATTTGATTTAGGATTTATATTTAAGTTTGGTATTAAAATAAAAGTAAGAGAAAATTATATTATAATAAATATATATTATTTTATAAAATTGATATCGATTTATATCGTATTTAAAAATTAAGTTATAATAAAAAATTAAATGAATGTAAGAGGAAAAAAAGGCCCACAAGTATCAAAAGAATCCCGCCCTAAAAATAAAGAAGATCGATTGGGATGGTAACTTATATCTTTAATATGTATATAAACATATGTCAAGATCTTATTGGAGATAAAGAGGAGGACCCACTTCTTCACAAACCAATAATTTATTCGCACATCTATTAGTCGCACAATTAATCGTATATTTTGCGCCTCCTGTCATTTTTCAAAAATAAAATCTTAAATTCGATCAACCAAACAGCTTTTTGAAAGTGACACCCTTTTCTATCACTTGAAACCCAGGGTGTGATTACGACACGACACGAACCCGACCGAAGTTAAACGGGTTTGGGTTGAGGATAAATGTTTGGGTCAAAACGATTCTCTGTCTAACCTGTTTAATAAGCGGGTCGTGTTTGGGTTGAGTAAGTATTAAGCAGTCCAACCCGTGAACAGGTTTAAGTATATAAGATCTTAAAAATAAAATATATAACCTGGTTTTTATGTTGGATGTGGATTAAATATATTTTGTTATTTACTTAAGTATGAGTGAATTATAGTTTTATCCTTAGATATCATAAAATCGACGCTATAATTCAAAAATTGTCGCATAGTTATTTGTTGTTATTCTTACCATATTTTAGATCCTTATATCATTTTAGCGATTTAAACTTGTTAAATTGACAAACCTCCAACTTTTATTCACCGCTGACCTATTTACTTAAATGGGTTAAGCGGCCATGAAATGGGTTACGTATTATGCATTGTGGGTTAGGGTTGAGTTTCTTGACACGATTAATAAATGTGTCGTATTTGGGTAAAAGCTATACTAATCCGCCAACACGCGAACCCAAATAGATTAACACGAACATGACTCGATTGTCACCCCTATTTGAAACTGATGCATTCTTTTTATTGGGTCACCATCTCTTCAAATAAACAAAGGCCGACCCCATCTTTACTTTATCTTTGCTTTTTTTTATACCTGGTCTTCATCTCTCAGCCTCACCAAACAAAAACAAAAAAAGAATACTAATATTCAGCGAACTTACACCAAGATTCATTTAGCCACCAACACTTCGAAAAACCAACGAAATATGCCCAACTCCGCGTCACATGGCGCATATTGGATGCAGAGCAAATTAACTCCAAAAACGATCTTTTGTGTCTGACTTTTTTATGACATGTCAAAATATTATTAGTTTAGTTGGATCTGCGGAGTTCGATTCTAATTGACCACAGACCGATAGTCTTGTTTTGTAAAGGTGTAAAAACTTGTCCAATCATGCAGAGTGGTTTGTTTTTAGTCTTGTGCCCTAAAAGTCTCATTTTTTCCCCACCAACCAGTGGCTCACCCCATCCGACCCGCTTAACCATCAGACCGACCTTTGTTCTAAACCCATGTCGTATCCGAACCACAGTTTTTCACTATTATGGCAATATGGCATTATGGACACTTTTATCATTTTAACCGGCCTGTATTTATCGCTTCATTCATTCATTGGCATAAAAAAAATATTTATCCTCATGATCTCACATTCAAATCAAACATGACCTTGTATTTAACTATTGAGCTGTAAAATTACATTTGTACTCTTGACAAAGGATTAAAATGACTTAATTAAGGACATTCGAGAAAAAATCAACCAACATCATGTGTGGTGGTGGATTCGAACCATAAACCTTCAAATATACCTCACGAATCACAATTAGCGTGCTCGAAATGCTAACCAAGAACTTGATAGCCTTAGCTGAAGCCCGAACTTGGTTCTCGACCATCCTCTTAGCTAAAACAATTGGCATGTTTTCGTAAACCTTGTTTAATTCAACAATACACTTACTTATGTTCGACTTTCCACTCATTTTATCAAGCGACCTCCCTATCCCATTAAACAATTTAACAATCTCCTCATCATCCATTTCACTAACTATGATGTTCTCTTTACGTAATAACATCACATCCTCAATAGTATCGATAATCCCACACATGAAATCAACATATTCGGTTAATTCAAGGCGAAACTTTGGCAGTAAACTGTTTTTGCCATTAAGTTCTCATCGCCACCAAGTTTCTTAGTATTTCTTCGAATCATGATTAAGTGTAAGAACAGGAAGATAACAAACTCGCTCTTCAGGCACAAACTTTATGTTTTTATGCCTTTGTCTTCCGAGGACAAAAGGAACTTCACATTAGCAATATCGTAAAGTTCTGAAACCGAAGGCACATCTATCTCTTCAACCTTTGGTATATCATCGTCCATGCTTTCCGGGATTTTATTCGGTACTGAATTGATGATTTTAATGAATGGCTCAGCCCCTGGTATCTTTTCCGCTAATTTGTTAATAGCTTCAAGTAGGTCTTGCATCGGGTTATTTTGAGCTGAACCACTTCCCGTGCTTTGAATACCAAATTTCTTTTCATTAAAATTTTCATTATTCACGATAGAATGGTACATATAATCAAGTAGATGGTTAACTTGATTAAAACGAACCTCCTCTTTCGTGATATGAAACGGTGAGTGATACTTACAGAAACTTTGGAACATGTTTTCCAAGCGGTCTTCATTCAAATGAGCATTATTGATCAATATTGCATTTTGAATTTCTTTCAATACAATAAGAGGGATTTGGTTCTCTAACATGAACAAATCTTTTGCTTCTATTGCATCACCATTAATTAAATAAGCATTAAGTTGATGAAGCAAGAACATACCGTCAATTGTGAATAACCATGCCAATGAATCGTCATCTCTGTCAAGGTAGAAATCGTAACAAGTGCTTATAATGGGGATGATCTCTTTGACTTTTTTTATTACTTGATCTTCAGAGTCGTCAGAGAATTGAGTGGGCTTTAGTACGCTTTGAGCGGCAAGGAGCTTGTTTCGTTCCATCTTCTGATAGAGTTCGTGCTGAAAATGGTATAGAGGCCCGAGCCCTGTCCGTTGAGGGGCATATGCTTCAGGCTTTTCTTCTTTTCGAGTTTTCGGAACTACAAATATGGAAACTGGAGGGGTATCAACTGTAAATGCAAGTTGGGTTTTTAGAGTTTTGCTAATATGATCAACCCATTGTTTGTCTCCGGAGTTTAGTCCCAAAAACCGGTTAATAGAAGCCATTTGATACTAAGTTAGTAAGAAAATGTGCTCTGAATATGGATGATCTATGCTAATATTTTTCAGTTTAAGTAGTTCAAATGTTAGTGCTTGGTCAACCGTAGTTAACTATGCCAATAAATGTTTCAAGTCCATGGATGTTGATCTAAATGTTTAGTTACTCTTCATATCACTCTAACAACTTTGGGGTCAACAATTTAAACAAGTCAATACAAAAATTATTAGGTAATCTATTAAAAGATTATAAATGATAGAATATGAACCTAACAAAACCGAGCCAAGCTTGTTTAGATTTAAAAAAAAAAAATTATATTATGACTCTGGTGAGAACGTTTTAAATTGGTTTTGGCGCCACTTGTCGGGGAGTTATATTAGGATTTTATTAAGTCTCATATTTTGTTTTATTTAAAATTTTTGTTTTCTCGTGATTTCTTTTAAGTTTCGGTACCATGGAGGTTATGGACATTGATAACCTCACTCTTAGGAATATTTGGCCATGACTAGGGATGAAAAGGGTCGGGGCTCGTTAGGTAGGCTATTGGAGTGAAGCTTTGTTTTGAGATCAAAGAACAGGTTTATGAGGAGCTACGTGCTAACCCTTTCTCGGGAAACAGAGATGAAGATACTTATGAGCATGTTGAACATGTCTTGTACATCGCAAGCCTTTTCAACATACCTGGTGTTTCTCATGACGCGGTGATGCTCCGAGTATTCCCCATAACACTTACTGGGGCAGAAAGAAGATGGATCGGTAGATTGTCCGCCGGGGCAGTTGATACATGGGCTCTCTTAAAGAAACATTTCATTCAAAGATATTTTCCTCCTTTAAAGATATCAAATCAACTCATGGAGATCCATAATTTTAAGCAAGAAGGCGACGAGACGTTGTATCAAGCTTGGGATAGTGTTGGGAATAAAGCTAACAGTTACCACTGATACGCTTGTGGTTAGCACTGGTAAAGATTACACTAGCGGTGGAAACTCATTACCACTGCCAGTACAATATTACCACTGCTATTAGGATAATTGATATGTGTCCGTATATTGATAAGTATAGAAAAGATCTTGTGTATATTCTATATTGTTAGGATTATACTTATCTTGTAAAGGACTCCTTGTGTTATAAAAGGAGATCCTAGGTCATTGCTTAGAGTATGTATTATTCATATAAGCTTCAAGGTGTAACCCTAGTGATAAGCAAGATCACTCGTATTATTTCTTAATAATATTGGAGCTTGGTGTTATTCTGTTCTCACTTACATTACATCATATTAACCATCTTCTAAGTATTACTAAGTATATTCCGCGTGCTTATTAATATAAATCAAAGTATCATCAACACAAGGAGTGTGTTTAGATCCATCAAGTGGTATCAGAGCGAAGGTTCTGATATTTTGATTTAGAAGATACAAGGAATAAGCTTAACCTACTCGCTCAAATCAATGGAGATGGAAAACAAGCACCAACTCTTCTCCAGGCTTCTAAGCTCAAACTCAATGAGTTTGAGATGTGGAGGATAATGATTGAGCAATACTTTCTCATACAAGACTATGCTCTATGGGATATCATCTTAATCGGTGATTCCTTCAAGTCATGTGAAGACCGAGAAAGTTGGTGGCGATATGTAGTAACGTTCTTCGTACACGAGACTAATGATGAAAGAGCAAAGAAGAAGAATGATCTAAAGGCCGAAGTTTGTTACTAATGACTCTTCCTAGAGACCAAATCATTGCTTTCAAAGAAGTTCAAGATCGCAAAAGAACTTTTGAAGAGATTTGCTCGGTGTTTGGTGGCAATGATGCTACAAAGAAGACACAAAGACATTGTTGAAGCAAAGTTATGAAAACTTCTCTCGCTTCAAGCAATGAATCACTTGACAACATCTTCACCAAACTCCGTAAGATTGTCACATAACCGACTATGTTTGGCATTGAGGTAGAAAAGGAAGACCTCAATTTGAAATTTCTAATAAGTTTGCCTTCGAGTTTCATACAAATGTTACAATGCGGGAAATAAACCGATATTGAAACTATGAAGCTCAATGATCCGTATAATAACTTCAAACTCATTGAACAAAGATTGAAGAAGCCGTGAAACTTGGTACAAGCTCTAGCGACTTGGCATTGTTGTCAACCTCTCAGAGCGGTGATGATTCGAAGATGACAATGATGATGATTTTGCCACCGCTTGGTTCTCTGATTTCCACCGGTAATGCTATTGTTACCACCGCAGTTCAAAGAAGAAGGTTCTTTGGTATTGGAGATCCTACCTTTATGCTTTTATCTCCACTAAAGTTAATGGCTCTATATTAACTCATGAAGACATAGAGCAAATTGATGAAGATGATGATGCGGGTTTTACTAACCGTGTCTTAATATTTATAGTGTCTCGCTATACCTATGGTCACCCTAATGCACTAACGGCCAACGGTACCCGGTCGTGTGTAGTGTAGTAAATGGTAAAGCCGAGGTCGTCCCAAGAGCTATGTGTGTCGGATAATTACTAAGTATAATTGTCACGTAATATTAATGGTTTTGATAGGTATTTAATTAATTAAACTATTAATACGAATATAAAATAAAAGCAAATAAATGTGTGAAGGAAATCAATAGAGGAATAGTGGTGCTAACCTAGTTAATCCTCCTAGCTAGTTATGTGTGCGCCTACCTACTTCCAAATACTTGGTGGGGTCAAATTCGAGAGGACAACATTTGGTCAATTCGCCTAACCTATCGAAGAAAGATGCCACCACAAGAGAAATCAAAGCACCGTCATAAGTCATGTTGTTCCCGGTCCCTAAGCCGAGTCATTAAGTACCGCTACATTCTAGATTCTAAATAGAGAGTGCCCGGCCGTTAGGAACTTAGACACTACACCCCCAATTCTTAAGTTCATCCAAACGATAGGTGATCGGTTGGTCAAATCGCACAAGTAGAAAGGGTCGTCGGTTGGTCATATCTTACCCTTCCCATCTCGGTCCGCTCACCTAGGTCAGTTGGTCATATCTCCTAGGCAATTGGCCTCTATCGCCATTCAAAACTACCAACCAGGGTGACTACCAAAGAACTATGCATGCATACACTTAGAAATAATTGTACGGAAGTAAAGGTAAACGCAAACAAAACAATTAGGGAATCATAACTAGGCTAGCACCAAAGGGTGCTTAGCAGCTCATATTAATCATGAAAATCAATTCAATATTCAAAAGTACGAAATACATGAATTGAAAGTAAAAGAAATAATAAACGCTAAAGCTTATCGTAATGGTGTGACTTCTCCCTTGAAACAGACTCAGTATGCTTCCCTAGACCTCCTTGAGCTTTTTCCCACGTTCTCAGTGTTGTGTGTGGAATGGGATGCTCAAATCTTTGGAATTCATGGGGTATTTATAGGCGGTGTCCGGTTCTGGCGTAACCAATAGAGGAGTTACCAGAACCTTCTATTTCTTCGTAAATGCACTAGATCGCTAGTTACGGCGTAAACTTATAAGTGGTTACGTAGTCTTCAATAAACTTCGGTTACGCCGTAAGTGATGCGATGAGTTACGGCGTAAGTATCGGCGCGTGGAACCTCTTTTGACCTAATGGAGTTACGTCATAACCTTTGGGAAGAGTTACGCCAGAACCTCTTGATAAGTTGGACTTGTGGTCACGCAATAGTTACTACAGAATGTGAGAGACGAGTTACCGTAACTTCTTCAAAATAAGCATACTGTGATAAATCTTTAGTAATGTTTCCATTTCGCGCCTCTTTAGCTCCAATGCTCGTAATTTGCACGAAAGTGGAAAACAATGGAAAACAAGCGTAAATCCATATAAATGATATAAATAACGAGCATTAACGGGGAAATTGACACTTAATATTCGGGACTATTTGATGTTATCAATGACTTGGAGGAGATGGATATAAAATGGCAAATAGCTCTTCTTAGCATGAGAGCTAGGAAATTATACAAGAAGATTGGAAAGCCAATTCACATCAATGGTAGTGAAACTGCAGGTTCGATAAAAGAAAGTAGAGTGTTTCAAGCTGTCACAAGTTGGGGCATTTTGCTAGAGAATGCGTAAGACCAAGGAACCAGACAAAAGGTCTACTTGGTACAAGCAAAAGAAAGAACCAATTGTGGAAGAACCAAAGGCAATCTTGGCAATTGATGGTGTGAGCTATGATTGAGTTTCATGGTCGATGGACAAGAGGAAGAACCTTCAGATCTTTGCTCTTGTGTCTCTTGAATTTTCTCTCATGGCTTTCTCGACTGAGGTACAAAACTTTGAAAGTTCTTCTAAAACATGTAGGGCTTCTAGAAGTTGAAAGGCTTAATAAATTATTTGATAACCAAAGAACGAGTTGTTTCTCGCTAATTATACCGTGTCAAACCTTAGAAGAGGCATAGTTGTATTAGAAAAACAACTAGAGCATTATAGAGAAAATGAATCAAAATATAATGATGACATGATTGTTCTTAAAGAGATAGACCATAAGACAAATGTGAATGAGGCATTAAAGAAGAGTTTGAAAACTTAGAAAGATAAATGAGAATGTCAATTTAACTGACTGACACATGCTATTATCGTCTAAGTCAATTGATAAAATTTGGAATGTTCGATTACTAGTAAAGTTAAGTCCGGTATGGGATACAACACTTTCCGCCACCACTAAGGGTGTTCCATCACCTCCGGCATAGATTTAGCTCATACAGGTCTAGAGGAATTTCGGGATCACGAATCTTGAATATGGTCCTCCCAAATTTGTGAAAAGTGGGGAAGAGGTTAAGCATGAAACCGATGTTTTGAAAGTGCTAGTGACTCATCATTGTAGATGAGAATGTTAAAAAGAATGTAGAGGCTTCTATCCCAAAAGTCATTAATACTATTACGAGAGGAACCTAGGAAACAAGTTAACAAGCCTACATCAACTGTAAGGTATCTTTGAGGTGTATAGAAACAAGCCATCAACTCCTAGGGGTAACCGAAGAGTTGGAATCATGTCAAATCTCAACAACTAGGAGTGATTTTGTGATGTACAATAAAGCATGTTATATCCGTGGTAGCTTTAATCATTTACATGCTAATTGTGACTATCATGTTGGGAGAAGGGAAGTCCATGGGAATAAAAGGGTGGAGCCAAACAGTTTTCAAAACAAAGTACACCCTAATTCACACAAAGAAATGATCCCAAGAGCGATTCAACTAAGAAGTGGTCTTAAAACTTTTGCCACTTGGTAAAATCTGTAACATCTTGCCATCAAATCACCGTTACAAGTGCAAAATCCAAAACAACTTTTGCAAAATCTGCAAAACAGGAAAAGGTCTTTTCTAATAAAGGGTTAAATATAACCAACAAAGTGGTACCTAAAACTAAACTAGCGATACCCTTTGCTCAATCAAAAGTTCCCACCTGCAAGGGTTGTAAACAAGACCAAGGGTAACATGGAAATGTTGTGAAGGCCTCAAGACGTTGGGAATGGAAACCTAAAGGAATTACTTCAACAACCAATCCCAATGGTGTATCAATGACCTTTGATAGATATAACTATATTGATACACGAGGCGCATCCAAGTCAATCATGGCTTGGGTCCCCAAAGGAAACTAACTCCTTTCTTTTATGTGCGGGAACATCCAAGGACAAAAGATCGATCAAGGCTACACGGATAGCGGATGTTCAAGGCACATGACCGGCAACAAGTCCTATCTCTCGATTTTGAACATTATGATGGATGACTTGTTAGTTTTGGAGATATAAGAAGTAAATCACAACCAAGATGATGCAAGGAATTTAAAGTTAAAGACATGGATTTTATTATTATTTAACAAATCACATCGAGTGCGGAGGATACATCCATGAGTTACCTACTACTAGCATCATTACATGAAAAGAAAAGCAAACACATCATTGAACTACCAACCGATGACACAAGCTTAATATCCTACCCCAACCCTACCCCAACCTAACCACCAACTATCACCTAAGGCTTTAGGATAGGCCCACTCTGGCATCACTTTAGGCGCCATTTGCCTATCAATCACCCTATACACCTTAGGAGATGCTAGTCCAATCACCCTTCCTCCAACAGTGGTGAGGATGATAAAGGACCCACCGGTGGTGGTCTTTGTCACAATGGTTGAGAAGGTGGTGTCTGCAGCTCTCCTGATGGAAGGATTGTAGCAAGGGGAGGAACCAAAATGACTCTAGAAGCTGTTTCATCATCAGACTTTTCATAAGGAGACACATATGAACTGATGTCTGAGCTGTCTTCTTTGATGATAGCATTCTGAGGCATTGGTTTGATTGATGAAGGACCAGCAGCAAAAGGGTTTGTCTTTACAGTAGCACCTGAATGAGTTCTCTTTCTTGAAGCAACCTCTTCAAACACCTCTCTCTTTGTTCTACCTGGATTGTTCAGAACATAATGCCAAACACTTTCATCCCAAACAATATCGCAGATGAGTCACGGATAAGACATTGATAGGGTTTGAATGACTCATGGTAATTTTGGAGAGACGTAAGTTTTGAGAGAAATGTTTTTGGAGTATGTGTGATATGAGTGGCTTGTGAGTTATTGGTTCTTTAATACAAGTTAAGTTGGATTTAGTAAGTTAATGTGGGAAGTTGTATGTTGTTGAGAAGTAAATGAAGTCTTTGACTTTGGTGGCATGATAAATGACTTGTAGTTGACTCATTGACTTGGTGGTTTAGTTCTGTTCTAACCATCGTCAATTTGAAATTTTATTCACTTGAGTTATTTACTAATCATCACTAACCTTAACAAAGCTTTCATGTATGCTTTATGTTTGTGATATGCGGTATGAAAATCTACTTGTATACATTGGAATCATTGTTGTTTAGTGCTTGTATTTTGTTTGTCCACCGATTTTATGCGAAAAATAAGGCTAACATGGAAACCATAATGCAAGCAAGTGGTAAAAGTTACTCTATAGAGGAAAAAGTAAAACAAAGAAACTTTATTCCATTCATGAAGAAGATTCATTACATTCAAAGAGGAGTGCTTCCTACCACAAACAAAACACAAAAGACAACAACGTAACACATCCTACATCCCTACATTCTACACCACCTACTCCATTGGCTTCTTGCCTTGCCCGATAGTCATGCTTGTTCTTCTCAGGCTCTCTTCCTTTGTTTTCAAAGGTTTACTTCATTCTTGGACAAGCAAGACCAAGAACTTGTGAAGGAGGCCTTGGTAGTCTTGGCAGTTTCTCTGGTATGGAGATTTTCTTCATGTTGGAGATAGTGTTCCCAAAGCCTTTGACAGAGCACTTGAGAACTTCTTGGACAAGGCATAGGTTTCATCATCATCATCATCGATGAGCCGGAGTAGAACTCAAGAGAAGGTGCTCGCTTGTCAACAGAGCTTCACGCCTCTTAGTCGGCTCCTTGGAAGAAGAGCTAGTGGAATAGCATGGAATGTATTCCCACTCGATATCTCTATGTCGAGGAGGAATCAAAGAGATGTCAATGATGTCTGGAAGATTGCTCATTGAGATTTTTAGGTTCTTGTCTTTGATACGAATGTGTTTTGATACTGATTATGCAAGAGTCAAATCACTTTATTTAGGCAAAGTCAATCAAAAGTTTTAATTTTAGAAGATATTTACTTTTACCTATTTTGGTAAGTAACTATAAATATTATTGGATTGACTTTGGGAAGATATTGTATTAAAACAAGTCGGTTATGCATATTTTTTGTACTATACTAATACTTGCGTTCATAACCAAGCAAAGATGGGAGTTGATCTTAAAAGGTGTGTATCTAAGACTCATAACAAATGGTTATTGATTCACCATGTCTAATCCACATAAGAATCAACTAGTCCAGAGCAAACGCCATTGGTAAAGACTTAACAAATCCGCTTATGGTTGATAGTTTACCAAAACTATATGGTTATCAACTCACCATATCATTTATGATTAAGAGTTGGCTAGTCCATAGCAAACGGCTCATGGTAAAGACATATCAAACCGTTGATAGTGGTAGTTTGCTAAAACTATGATAAAGAGCACCCATTTTCATATGTTTTCTTTACCAACGCTCTTTAAAAATTTTTGTGAAAATTACCACCGCTAGTTCACGGTTTCCAGCGACGATGTTATTTTTACCATCGTTGATCTAGCCGTTACAATTGTTGTGTCAAGAATTACTTTTTATTAGCCGTTGAAGAGAAATTGCTTTCCATATATATAGGGTAAATTTTAGAAGATTATCTACTTTCCTAATTGATATTTATCCTCTAAAGATAAATTTTTCCTTAGATAATCTTTCTTGCATAAAACTCTTAAACCCTACCACTATATATCTTTCTCTCAATTGGCGAGTTCTTTATACAATTCATACTGACACAATATATATTTCATCAAAAGATTCTATGACACCTATCACTTTTGCAGATGAGCACAACCAAGTGGCCTACTTGGAAAAGTCAAACGAGAAGAGTGGCCCTGCTTTTCATCGATTGTGGACTTTCTAAATACTACCCATATAAGGTATGTTTTACTTTAATCCCACAATCTATATCTCTCAAATCAAGCAGCTTTGGACTTACTTGACCCATAACAATTGAAAATAGAGATACGCATGAAACGTTGGATGCTCTTAGAGCCACAATGGATGGGGTAACTATTGATGTTACCGAGGCATCCTTGAGGAGAATTCTCCAATAGGATGATCTCAATGGTATCATCACATTACCTATGCCAAAATTCATACACACCTTTCTTCTATGGGGTATGATACCACCGACAAAAGGCTACTTTTAAAAGAGTGGTTTACATCCTCATTGGAGATTTTGATATACTCTTTTACATTGCCTAAGTCCTAAGAAAACATCTTATGAACAATTCGGTTCAACAATGGCTTACCCTTTGGTTTGTCTAGCCACCGATAGGATTTTAATTGGTCAAACTATATTTTCACAAGTATGAAAGGCAATGTAAAGAGCTCAACAAAATTTTTGATGTATCCAAGGTTTGTGCAAGCGATGTTAAATGAATTTCAACTCGCAACCCCATACAAGAGTTTATAAAATCCGTTGCCTTAAGCCTAAAGTTTTTCAAAACATGAACAAAATGGCAATAGGATTATTACACCTCTTTTCCTCAAATGCTTGCAAAGATTTCACAGAACAAAACCACCCATAATCACTGCTCCAAACATTGATTATACTCCACCGATTCTCACATCTATGAGAGGAGGCATAAACACTTAACTCCTCTCATTACAATACAATGTCCCTGATCCTTTTGGTTTAGGAACAAGCAGTGGTGGTTCCAAGCTTCAACCTAGTCCAACTAGGGAGGAATCTGAACCAATGCCCTATGATTCACCTCTCCCAATAGGTCACACAGTTGGAAGTGTTGAGGGCGGTGAGCAACAAATGGATTTGGTGGCACTTTGTACCAAACTCACTAAGCAGGTTGAATCTCTGGAGAAAGACTTGGCACAACTAAAGGAGCAACATGCCAAGGATGTTACACATTTGCAAGAAGAGATTCAGACCTTGAAGAAGAGTTGCAGGGGTTAAAGCAAAGGAAAACTGCAAAGCTAGTGATATCATCTCCATCCTCATCTAATAATGGTGATTCAAGACTTCAATAAAGATTTGGGAAAATCTCCCAAACAGGGAGGAAAACAGATCTTGAAACCAAGGGAGGAGAATTGATTTTGGAGATGAAGGTGTTTCTAGTAAAGGTACCGAGGAAGTCAAACTCAAGAAGATCCTCAACAACAATCGAACAAGCAACAATTTTCACCGATGCAACTGCAATCGTAGATTTTACCACCGATACAATTTCCACCGAAGAGCCAATAGTTCCCACCGGACAAGATACTACCACCGCAAGTAAAGAAATTGAAAAGCAAAAGATAGATAAAGGTAAAGCTATTATGCGAGCAAGGAGCAAACAAGAAGAAAGATTTCAAAGAAAGAATAAGCTCACATTGCTCATGATGTTGGGTTGCTAGAAAGATTAATGAAGATGAAGTTGCAAAGAAAGAAAAGCTTGATGAATTGGAGATTGCTAGCTTTATGGAGGCTAAAAGGTGGATAGAATAGAAACCATCAAGATCCGGTTCCTTTGCTCCACCTTCAATACTTAGAGAAAAGATTCCTAATTCAAATATGTACCTCTGCACCAAGAGATTGATTTCTTGATTGCTAATGATCCAATGATCAAGAAGAAAGCAATTGACCTTATAGCGTATAAGTCTTTAATCAAGAACAAAGAATCGCACAATTAAAGGACTTCATTCTAATGAAGAATAATCAAGCACTTCAAGATGCTATTGTTTCACCAAGAAGGGTCAAAGAAACCAAGACAACCAACCAAGGCACGATGATTTCAATGATGAAAGATTATTGTTGCAAAGTTGGTGGTTGGAAAAGGCATCAATTCAAAGGATGAGTGATGATAAAGTTGAAGGTATCTACTACAGAGTTCAAAGACAAGATAAAGATTTTATTCCTATGAACATCAAGAAGAAGAAAAAGATATCCTCATCTCAAGAGAAAAGCCAAAGAAAGTGAACCTCGGACACATAAGAAGACAAAGTTTGTTGAAGAACAAGAAGTTCCAACAGAGAAATTCATCAAGAACAATTGATCAAATGATTGTGATAGAAGAAGAAGATTTTTATCCTGAACCACTGCAAGTCAGACATCCTATCATTGATTGGGAAGTGTTTATCGCTACCAATTTTGCTCCAACATGGAAGATTACAAGGCTAGGTGTTGAAACTTCATCATTCATTCAATTTGAAGAACTCATCAAATCATGTGATGTATATGATCCGGATACTTGTGGAGATTGGTTCAAGAAAGGTTTGATGTCAAGATCTTAAGGATAGGAAGGAAATTCGGTTATGGATTAATCTAAGAAGGCTCTATGAACCGATACTAATGATGATTTCTGGAAATTCTCATGTTCATGTCCCGGTACTAAATGGTTTTATTATGATTCATGTGAAGTTTATCATGTTTCTACATCGATGGAGTGGATGCATTCATGTTTCTTGAGAAAGAATACCCACTCAGAAATGGAACTCTCACCGTGATGTCAGTGTACAACAATAAGAGTTCATGAGGATAATGAGAAGGTCGGAGCATTGTTACTTAGGCTTCAAGATCAATGTTCAAGAGCTATTCAGAAATAAGGATAAAGAAAAGTGTTTGAAAGAATTCCCAAATCCTTACGAAGATGCAGATTGAAGAAACTTATTGATTTGCAGAGAAATCATAAGTTTAGGGAGGATTGTTGGGAATAAAGCTAACATTACCACCGATACGCTAGGGTTAGCATCGGTAAAGATTACACTAGCGGTGGAAACTCATTACCACTGCCAGTACAATATTACCACTGCTATTAGGATAATTGTTATGTATCCGTATATTGATAAGTATAGAAAAGATATTGTGTATATTATATATTGTTAGGATTATACTTATCTTGTAAAGGACTCCTTGTGTTATAAAAAAAGATCCTAGGTCATTGCTTAGAGTACGTATTATTCATATAAGCTTCAAGGTGTAACCCTAGTGATAAGCAAGATCACTCGTATTATTTCTTAATAATATTGGAGCTTGGTGTTATTCTGTTCTCACTTACATTACATCATATTAACCATCTTCTAATATTACTAAGTATATTCCGCGTGCTTATTAATATAACTCAAAGTATCATCAACACAAGGAGTGTGTTTAGATCCATCAGATAGATACAACGATCTACTTTACAAGTGTTCCACTCATGACCTAAACAACCAAAGAAAAGGTCAATATCTTCTACAAAGGTATCAATATTGCTACAAGTCAAATTTTGGACTACCGTGGACCAATTCTGTGGATGACCCCTACTCTCGCCATTGAAGCCATTCAAAAAATGGTCGATCATTCTCAAAAATGGCACGATGGAGGAAGCTGATGCGTAGGTTCGGGGTCGAGAAAACCTCCTTTTCTACGAGCAAGCTTTTCAACCCTCTAGGCAGTGAACCTAATCGTTGTAGTGTAGTATGGTGTAAGCATCGGGGATTGATATCGTTCTCTAGGGGAATAGGAATGCTAGAAAGAAATTCATGACGAGAAGGTGGGTTGAGGATGATTCTTTTTATCTTTTTATGTTTTTAGAAAGTAAGGGTAAAATCTCGGGGTATATGATTGGGAGGTGGTACTTCTTCCGATTTATCTACTTCTACTAATTATCTAATTAACTAATTACTACAGATAGTTTATGTTTATTGAGGTGTGCTCGTATGGTGATTAAAAATGTGTTCACTTAGATACTATTACTCCCTAGTTATCTTTTATTGGTTGGTTAAATTGTCACGTCCTTTATCTTAACGCGTTGTATTCCTATTAGTCGTAGGGGTGCGTATTCCCTAGTTCTATGAGTGTATCTCTCCTATAGAATTCACGGGATCGGCAAGTATAAACTATCTCCTCCGAGCACCCTATCGTCATAAAGCACACTCATGCAATAAATACAACGAAAGCCTAGTTGCACTCCTAAGCTTCTATCAATTAAAACAAGAGACAACCTAACAACAATCAATAACTAGGTTTCATAGATCTAAGCAAACACACAAGTAATTTAGCTAGACATGTTAGACAAGTAAGCATACACACAATCAATTGAACATGGGGTAGATATAATGATAAATTGGAATAAAAAACTTATCTTGATGTGAAAAATAGGGTATGGGACCCTAGAATACTGTCCAAGTCGGAGTACGACTGAGTTAGGGTTTGCTCTCCAAAATTCTACCTCTTAAAATACAGAAAAATCGAATTCTATATATAGATTTACAATCGCCGTCATTAGGGTTTCGTCTGGGCCAAGTCATCGTTAGGACGGCGTCACTTGAGAAGTGTGACGCCTTCAGTATTCATGCAGGACGTCGTCTGAACTATGGATCTTAGGCATCTGGTGTGAAAAGTATGAGTGACGCCTTCCAGAAATAAGGCGTGATGCCGTCAGGCTTTAGGACCAGAAATTCCGTTGAGCCGTCGCGTGCACTTTTTGAGCAAGTCTTCATAAAGGGACGGCATCGCCCTTTGGATGGGACGCCGTCAGGTGTAATGATCAGGCCTTGAGTGTCTTTGATCTTTACTTTGCCATTTTTACATGTTTTCGCTCTTTTTCGTTCAAATATGCTTCATTCCAACATTTTGCTTCCAAAAGACCTAAAAAGTGAAAAGCAATGATTTTAACAATAACGGATATAAAATGTGTCGAATTAGGGCTTAAATGACCCCTTAAGATCATACATTTTAAATCCTTATCAAATATCCCCACACTTGGTATTTGCTTGTCGTCAAGAAAATGTGCTTTGACCAAACAATTTATAAGTTAGGGGAATGAAACATTGGTTTAAAATAGTTTACAACAAGTAAAAGTGCCACAATAGTCATAACAAGCACAAAATTATACACTAGCACCTCACAAGTGATTTTTGGATTCTCTCATCTCTCGGTTTATATGAAATATAATATGAATGGAAATGGAAGATAAACACTCATTACCGGCATAGTACATAGATTACCATAAGTTTGAGAATAGATCAAACCTCCACCGCTTTGGCATAAGCACCTAGGAATAACTATCTAAGAGGTCTTTACAAGGGTTGTAACATTAGGCTTAGGGTAGGGAAGTAAAGGGTTTTGTTGGATAAAGGATATTTAGTGGTGGCAAGTCAAAATCTTATGTTACAAGCATGTAAGCTTGGCGTTGCTAAGCCAATACTCGACTCACCAACACTAAATAACTTGAAACAAAAAACATAAACTTAAAACATAAACATAAAGATAGGTGTAGGATGGTAGCAGTATGTTTTTCTCATTTTTTTTCATTTTTTTAACATATCTTTTTCTCTTCTTTTTTCGATTTTTTTTTCATACATTTTTACTCTACCATCCTCTATGATAACATCAAAATATAAGGGATTTATAGGAGCATCCCTACACTTGAGTTTTTATTTATCGAACACTAATTGACCCGATTTGAAAAGATCAAAACACTTGGAGTATTTAATTACGTAGACAAAGGGAATTTGAATTTGTCGTTATTTCCCGTTACTCCATAAAATATTACTTTTACCAATGAGTCCCAATCATCCCAAAACTGTGTACAAAAGATATGACTCGGCTTAGTAACCATGCAAGTAACTAGATAAATGAACTAAGGGTTTAGTAATGATAACAATAATGCACTAAAGATGAGTGCATACAAGGTAGGCTAAGGCGATTTGGGTGTACATTTGGGGGTGGATTGTAAACAATGCTCTTCATTGATATTCCGGGAAACTGAAACATCACGAGAACTGCGAAAAGGATAGGCTCTGAGGGGTTAACTAGGGGTATCGTGTACTAAAGATGAGTACATCGCAAGGGTGTGGGGTAATTACTCAACCGATGTGGAAGATGTAATTATAATACAGGTTTCAAACAAGGGTTATCCTAATGCCTCTTATCATTTAGTTACTCCTAACTACACAAGTGTAGTCTCACTAGCAATCTCGGAATGCATCACAAAATAAGTTTTAGAATCTATTATCCTACCGGTACACTCACTAAGCATTAAAGATGAATGCTTTTATTCCTAAAGATCTAGGGGCGAACCTCACATTTTTGGGGTGGAATTTGAGTGGTAAACGGTTTTTGTGCTAGTCAGATAATTCATATCCATGAGACGCTTTATTAAGACTAAATTTTGGCTCGTAAATATCATAAAAAATTTTAAATTTGGTGTTAAAATTGCCCTAACGAATATTTTTATAGTTTATTACACAAATTACCAAGGACAAGACAACCGATAAAGTGAGTGAATAGTTTTAAGTTCCCGCTTATTCTCCTCCTACATAAACCGAACATTGTCCCCAATGTTCCCGAAGCATCAAAGTTATGATAAAGTAAGGTAAGTAAGAAAAAAACTATTACTCCCCGATTAGCTCGATAGGATATGTGTCAAGTTGTGGTTAAATCTTCTACCAAGAAGAATGCATAAGTAATAAACTTCATCCAATGTGTGTTTCTTCTTCTTGTCCAATATAACCTACACACTTATAAGAAAGCAAACGAAACCTTCGTGTGAAATCGACGGTAAACTATATATGACACACAACTACACTAGAAAGCAAGTAAGATATAATTCTTGTGGAATGGACGCTTGCGCTTTTCCGGAAAATTAAGACATGGGAATTTATGAAAACCGAGCATTACTGTTTACATAGCTCGACGTCACAAAGCTTTAATCTGACGCCGTCAGTTGTCCCGACAAAAGCGGTCTGCTGCGCTTTGGAAAAATTACATCATTAAAACCTAGAAAATTTCTACAAAGCATCCATTATGACTCGATACAAGCATTTGACTCTAACAAACACACATATACATCAATTTCAATAGTTGTAATTCTCATGTTCATGTTCTTAGAAACTTATGTGATCTTCCTACACTTATCTTTTGTAAAATACCTTTATATGTAATTAAGACGATGTTAAAGACAAAATAAAGTATTTTCACAAAGTCTAATATGAGAATAAACAACAATGAAAAGATGTATAAACACACAAATTGAAAAATAAACAAGCAAACAATTAAGCATGGGTTGTCTCCACAAAGCGCTTTTCTTTATTTATGAGTCTTGTAGCTAGACTCAAGTCGTGCTCCTACGTGACTTCCTTACCGCATCTTCTTCCTCATGACGATCTCTATTGGGGTTTTCCATGGCATAGTTATGTACTATCGCATCTTTTGAAGAAGTCATCTTGCCCCTAATTGGTTCTATATTCGGTCCTAGTTTCACACATTCTTTATAGAACCCAAATATCTTATTCATCACATAATCTACTCTCTTCTTATCCTCCTCATTCCTATAGTAGACCGATAGCTTAAGTTCCTTCTCATCATTGGATAGTGATGAAAATTTCTCAATCTTAAATGGCATTTGGTAGGCAACGCCATCGGTCTCATCCTTGAATCTAACTATCCCTAACGCCCGGTCACAAGTCATCCGGTGCTATCTACGAATGGCTTTCCTAGAACTACATTTGACAAGCTAGGATCTATAGCCGCATTAATATCCTCCACAATCACAAAATCCGTAAGGTACGTGAAGCTACCTACATAGACGGGCAATCCCTTAACTATACCAAGGAAATTACATCTAACTCTAGGATCATTGGGGTCTTGCCTACTTGGGATAGGTTTTCATCACCCAATTATAGTACGTGCTAGTCATGATATTTATTGGGGACTTATGATCAATGTAGGCCTTTGCCACGAAAAATATGTCCTATGCAACATGATATGTTGAGATTTCTAGGATTGCCAAAGGTGATTCGTGGGCATCTCCTACTATAAATGGGACGAAGGTCACAAGACTAGGTGTGGGTGTGATGTGCTACGTTGGTGCAAGTTTTAAATTTATAAAGGTGAATTACCAATATTACCAATAACACATACAAGCAAGTATACTAGTCCGTTATAGCAAGATTATGAAGGTAAGTCGATCGTTCATAGGATTTGAGTGAATCTAAACACAAGTTTGAATTAACGAGTCTATCCAAAACATATAATAAAGCAAATAGATATAATGAAATTCAGATGATTAAAAACTACACTTGCTTAAACTAGTTTCATATCATAGATTAATGTGATTGTGTTAACCTCTTAACATGTTGGTTGTGATAATTAGTTGGAAGACTAATCTATTGTTCTTACAAGTTAAACCTTCGTCAAGATTTTAGTTCATAAAACAAGCATTACGCTTAACCAATCAATTCAAGATCAATTCAAGTTTCATAAGTCTACATACATAAACTTAAACACAAAAACATCCACTTGTTCATCAAATTGCTTAAGAAATGGTCAATACAAAAGGTAACCGATCATAGACAAAGGCTAGAATTGATTATCAACAACAAATCTTACGACCATTTAGATGTTTCCAACCAATCCAATTTGATAATCAAAAGCGTTTCTATTACAACCACACCTTAGTTCCTTTGTGTAATCAAGAATAATGGGTAAAACAATCATCCATAGACAAAATGATTATGACTAGTTGAATAACAATAAGTTCTTTCAACCCCAACGATTACTATCGATTAGCCAAACTTGATTAACAAATGTCACTATGAAACTTTAGCACAATTGGATCTTAGAATCAACTTGAAATTGAATTAAAACATGTTAAAACAATCACTAACTAATCATATGATAATCAACATCATTTAAGCAAGTGTATAAAGAAACTAGCCACTCATAGCAATCATGAACATAAACTCAGAACTTTGAACATTAGAAAACATGATTAAAAGTCTTACAATGCTTGGAATAAGATTACAAATGATGAAGTAATGATTCCCAAAGTATTGAGGTGGACTTCTTGGTGATTTGGCTTCCGGATGTGGAACCACTGAACTCCAAACTTCTCTCGACTTCTAAGGACGAATTTTGAGCTTAAGGCTTTGTTTGATGAGTAGAGATTTGTATTTGAGGTGTGTCTCATATGCTCACAATTAGCCTCTATTTATACTAATTCCAAGGCCTAGGGTATTAATTATCGAACTTGGCCTCCAAGGAGTAAGGAAGGGACTAGAATACACCAAGAGAAGGACCTAGAATCGCTTGGATGCAAAGGGAAAGCTTAGTGATGAA
Source organism: Chrysanthemum lavandulifolium (assembly GCA_022545495.1). Taxonomy (NCBI): domain Eukaryota; kingdom Viridiplantae; phylum Streptophyta; class Magnoliopsida; order Asterales; family Asteraceae; genus Chrysanthemum; species Chrysanthemum lavandulifolium. Next base: position 18,587,950 of record CM040238.1, on the reverse strand, counting down.
GATTGGCGGATGCGTAGTCTCCAACCGGATCGGTCATACGACCAACCGATCCGTTGGTCTTATATAAAATCGCCAACCAATCCGGTTGCGGTTGCACCGATCGGTTGGTGATGGTCATAATGTTGTTTTCGTTGCTTTCCAACCGATCCGTTACGCTTGTAACCGATCCGGTTGATTCTCCGAGTTACGAAACTTGATCTTTTCTTCACTTTGTCTTGTAGAACTCGGTTCTTCAATCACTATGGTCTTCAAAGGTCTTTGAGATCTTGATTTAGACTTCTTCAAACGGGAATCTTTGTTTTGTTCGAACATTTCTTTATTTTCATTCCGCTTCCCCGCACTTGGTTATAAACTCTAGACAAACATCTTTTGATGCATTTAAGTACTATAATCACGCAAATATAACCAAATAATGATATAAAAGCACACATAACGCTACTAAAACATGCACAACTGAAAGCGTTATCAAATTCCCCACACTTAAACTTTGCTTGCCCTCACAAATCTAGAAAACATCCACCGGTACTAGATCGTGATTATGAAAATGTGATGCAAATCAACCAAGTATAAATACGAGAGGATTCATCAATTATGCTTTATAAAGGTGAAACATCAAGATTTTTGACAATATCCAATGATTTTCTTGCATGATTAACATTTCGAACACCTCACTAAAAAGGAACGAAATATAATTCACTCAATCACTCATTTTAGTGGAGTAACAAGATAAATCACACTCATTTCTCACCATGATTAGATAACTACCATAATCTTGTACAAGAAACAAAACTCCACCGACGTGGCGTGAGAACCAAGTAAAAACATCTAAAGAGGGCTTTTATTCGGGTTGTAATGATATGGCTAAGGATAAGGGTATGGATAAGGCATGGAATGTTTATGAAATTGGTGTTAAAATAAAATGAAATCAAGTCTAATACCCATGTTGCTAGCTACCAAACATTCAACGAACCAAATAAACGATTATAGCTTTGCTTTCTTCTTTTCCACTTTCACAGCTTTTCGCATTTCCATGACAATTGCTCCTCGATCATAGCTCATTGGCCAATTTTTTTTTTTTTAACATAAACTCAATTGCTCATGGCTCAATCAATCTCATAGGATGTGGTACTCATAATCATTTGAACAATCTTCACTTTCCAGGTGACTAGCAACCAACCGTTAGACATTGATATGGGGTAGGCTAAGGTTTAAAGTGTAAAATCTTTTGTATTTTTGGGTGAAGCAAAAATGAAAAGGATGGCTCGGAGGGTGCAACTAGGGGTATCTAGTGCTAAAATGAGCACTACAACCGGGTCCATGTGGGTGGTTAACTAACCAATGTGGTTAGCTAATATATCATTAGATGTAAACGGAAGGCCATTTGGTTTTATTCCTAAGGTGCCTCTTTATCACACGATTCACTTATATCGCACTAATGCAATCTCACCGCGGTCCGTAATGATTTACAAGCACAAGTTCTAGAATAAATAAAATCACCGCACACTCATAGCAAAAGATCCAAGCATAAAAGATGTATGCTAATAAGAAATAGGCTCAAATCCTCACAATTTAGTGGAAAGAGTATAATATGTGCTAGCAAATGTTTATCGATCCCGAATGGATTGCAATAGTAATCGAACACATCTCAAGTTTCAAATATTACTAATTTTACCATTGGAATGATCCATTATTCTAATAGAGAATCCTAAAAGTGTGAAAACAACTAGATCACAAGGGCAAACAAAATTTTAAATTTAAGCATGAAAACTCTAATTTTCCTATTCACCCCCCACACTTAAGTTAGACATTGTCCTCTATGAAAAGCGAACTTCAAAGTATAGAAATAGGAAAATAGAGATGAAACCAGATATGTCAACGAATTTATCGCTTTAAAATTCTTTCTTCATTCTGGCGCCCACCGGAGAAATCATCACCGCACATAATCTTATAAACAAACAAAAGGTTTTATTAAAAGGATGGCACCCCCCACACTTAAGTTCAACCAAGGTTTAAACTTTGGGAGTGACCATAGAAAATCAAAACACACACGGGTTGCCTCCCGAGAAGCGCTTGTTTATTACCGAATCATCACCGACTCGAATCCTCCCGAATTTATTTAGCCGCAAGGGCGCTTTGAACATTTTGAAAAGTTCGGGATGTACATGAATTCTTCACCAAGAGCTTCAATATCGTCCCTGCATTTAACTCGTGAGATGGTTTCCATGGAACAATTTGTGGGATTCTTCCTAGAAATGGTGCTACAAAGGTGATAGTTTCAATTCATTCTCATGGAAACCGTCAGAATCGAAACTTCTTTCGCTTGCTCCTTGTCATAATATAACTTGATTCGTGTCCATTAACAATGAAACTTCCACCTTGTTTGTCATAGAGTTCGACATACCCCGATGGATATCCATGTTTAACGACATATGGTCCAAACCATTTTGGTTGTAACTTAGAGCTTTGAATTTGAATTTCATGTTAAAAATCGAACTTTATCTCCGCTTTGAATTCTTTTCGAATTGTAGCTTTTTATCATGATAAGCTTTTGTTCTAGCTTTATGCAGCTTTGGAATTTTCATAAGCTTGAGTCTTAATTCATCGAGTTCGTGCAATTGCAGAATCTTTTCTCTCAACTATTTTGAGATCGGTGTTACAATTTCGAGAGCCCAATAAGCACGATGTTCAACTTCAAACAAGAATGACAAGTCTTTCCATACAAGAGTCTGTAGGAGTTGTGCCAATTGAGTTTTATAAGTCGTATAAAATGCCCACAGAGCATCGCAAGTTTTGCCCACATCAAGGATTGTCCTTCATTGCTTTTTCTAGTATTCTTTTGAGAGCTCTGTTGGTATTTTCAACTTGACCACCGGTTTGTGGATGATAGTCGTCGCAAATCAATGATGAACTCCATATCTTTTCATGGTTTTCTCCATTTGTTAGTTACGAAATGGGTTCCTCGATCGCTTATTAATGCCTGGGGATTCCATAACGAGCTAAAAGCTTTTGAGAAAATTAACGACGACACGAGCATCGCTTGTTGGTAAAGCTTCGACCACGCCCATTTGGACACGTAATCTATAGCAACGAGAATGTATTCGAATTTGTGGGATTTAGGAAAGGTCCCATGAAATCTATTCCCCAAATATCGAATATTTCACACACTTGAACGCTTGTTATGGGCATTTCATCTCTCAGAGAGATTGGTGGATCTTTGACAAGCATCACGCTTTGAACAAGTGTGTGTGCTTTGAATATTGTTGGCCAATAGAATCTAGCATCAAAACTTTCTTAGTCGTGGTGGAAGGACCATAATGTCCCCAGTTGGGCCATGATGACATTCGTCAAGAATTTTTCGGTTTCGAACCGAAACACATCTTCGGATCATCCCATCGGGACACATTTTGAAAAGATATGGCTCTTCCCAAAAGTAGTATTTAAGTTCAAAAGAATTTGCTTCTTTGAGCATGAGTTAGACCTTTTCGAGAATTCCTCCTACGAGGTAGTTCGCAAAGTCAAGAAACCGTGGATCGCTGGCCCATCGATGGTCATGAGAGTTTCATCGGAAAATAATCATCGATTTCTTCTTCTTTTAATTCCTCAAGATTGAGATTTTCAAGACGAGATAAGTGATCGCAACAAGATTCTCTAATCCTTTCTTATCTTTGATTTCGATGTCAAATTCTTGGAGTAGCAAAATCCATCGAATAAGACGTGGTTTAGCATCTTTCTTGGTGAATGATACTTGATCGCTGAATGATCGGTAAAACGACTATTTTTAGAGCACGAGGTATGATCGAATTTGTCAAATGCAAAACGACGGCTAGTAATTATTTTCGTGACGGTATAATTTTGTTGAGCACTATTCGGTGTCTTGCTAGCAAAATATATAGGCCGAAAGTGTTTTCTTCGCGTTGGCCTAAGACAGCTCCAACAAGAAAATCGCTTGCCGCATATAAGTTCAAGGGTAGTAACCAATTAGGTGAGACCATGATCGGAGCACTAGTAAGTTGAGATTTCGGAGTTTGAAAGCTTTTATGCAATCAAAGATTGAAGTCAAAGATAGATTCTTTCTCAAGAAGTTTTGTCATCGGACGAGATATTTTGGAAAAATCTTTGATGAATCGGCAGTAAAACCAAGATGTCCAAAAAACTTCTAACGGCTTTGACGTTAGTTGGTGGTGGAAGTTTTGAGATAACATTGACCTTGCCTTTTCTACTTCCATTCCTGACTGGAGATTTTGTGGCCAAGCACAATTCCTTCGTTTACCATAAAGTGGCATTTTCCCGCTTCAGACAAGATGTGCGACTTCGCATCTTCGAGCATTTTATCGAGATTAGAAAGACAAGCTCAAACGAGTCTCAAAAATCGAAAAGTCATCCATGAAAACTTCCATGGAGGTTTCTAGCATGTCTTGAATATGGCGATCATACACCTTTGAAAAGTCGCAGTGCATTGCAAAGACCAAAAGGCATACGCCGATATGCGTAGGTTCCAAAAGGACAAGTGAAAGTGGTCTTTTCTTGATCGTTAGGATCGATGGGAAATTGAAATATCCCGAAAATCCGCCGAGGAAACAAAAGAATTTATTCCACGCCGCCTTTCAAGCATTTGATCCATGAACGGAGCGGAAAGTGATCTTTTCCGTGGCTTTGTTTAACTTACGATAGTCAATACAAACGCGCCAATCGGTGATAGTTCTAGTTGGAACTAGTTCATTTCGCTCATTAGTCACAACCGCCATTCCTCCTTTCTTGGGAACACAAGGTATGTGGCTTACCCAAGGGCTATCCTCAATTGGGTAAATGATTCCAAAGATCGAGAAGTTTTATGATTTCCTTTTAACAACTTCTTTCATGTTGGGATTGAGTCGACGTTGATGTTCTACCACGTGTTTAATCCTTCTTCAAAATTGATTTTGTGTTTGCGTAAATTGGGACTAATTCCGGGATGTCGGATGTGTTCCAAGCAAAAGCTTGTTTGTGATTTTGAGGACGAAACTAAACTTTCTTTCTCCCTATCCTCGAGCAATGAAGATATGACTCATCGGAAGAAGAGAGTTTTACTCCAAATAAGCATATTCAAGATGATCCGGGAGAGGTTTGAGTTCGAGATCTCGGGTGGTTCTTCGATAGAGGATTTAATTCGCATATCGTCATTGAGAGTTAGTTCTTCAAAATTTTCTTCTTCTTCCTTCATTTCTTCTTCAAAATTATCTCTTTCGAATTCTACTTTCATGAAATCATCAAATTCTTGGTCAAAATCTGTTTCATTGATTTTTTCAGAAGTAGTCATGAATGGATCGGATTCGTTAAGTAATGCGTCTAATTCTTCATCAGTGACTTCATCAATAATATCGATGTTAAAACAAGTGTCGTCACTGGAATGTTGGTAGCGCATTGCTTTATCGATTAGAAAATTCATTCGATCTTCCCCAACTCCAAGGTTGAGATCTTTTCCTTTCACTTTGATGATTGCTTGGTATTTAGGAAAGGTCTTCCTAGAATGAGTGGAACTTTACTATCTTCTTCCATTTCCAAGATCACAAAGTCCACGGAAAATGAATTCTTGACTTGAACAAGAATATTCTCGGCGATTCTCACGTGGTATTGGTAGGAATGATTTGCTAATCGGATGCTCATTTTGTTGGTTTCAGCGGTTGTTACACAACTTGGAATATAGCGAATAAGGCATCAAATTGATACTTGCGCCAAGATCGGCCAAAGCATCACATTTAACATTATTCCGAAAGTACATTTAATAAGAAAGCTCCTGTGATCTCCGAGCTTTGGTGGGATTTTGTTTTGGACAATAGTCAGAATTCTTCGTTAAGAAAAGTCCGATATTTGCTCAAGCTTGCTTTTGTTATTAAGAAGTTCTTTCTAAATTTCCGTAATTGGGCATTCCACTCGACATCAACGAGAGGAACATTGAGTCTAACCTCTTTGATTATTTCAATGAACTTTTATAATGCTCTTCCATCTTTTCTTTCTTAAGGCGCTGAGAATAAGGAATTTTTGTGTATCGCCTTGACGGATGGAATGTTTTTCTTTTGGTGGTTTGAGTTGTGTTTGGTTCCTCGGTTTCATCCTCACTATCAATGGTGACAAGAGTATTAGATTTGGTGGTGGATCGTCACGAGACCACTTCTTGTGAAGACGACATTGATATGTTCATTTCTTGTTTGTGGTGGATGGTACGCCTTATCATTCGATGGTTTTGGGTTGGATAGGGTGTTACTTGGCAATGAACCGATGGTCTAGAGGAATGTTGGTCGAAAGTCTCGCTAAACTTGTTTTCAAGATCTTGGATAGATGCTTGATGATTTTTTGTCCTTGCTCAACTTTGGCTTTGAGATTGAAAATTGATTTTGATAAAATCATTTGCGGATTTTTGACCGACCACGAATTCTCTCATGGTTTTTCAATTCGGTTTCTTCCATCTTTTGTCGGGATTTTGTAGTGGTGGATCATCAGTTCGTGTTTGAGAATCACGGTTGTCATCCCTTGGTCGGCGATCTTGCCAATTTCCAGAATTTCGACCGTAATAATTACTACGATATCCTCCTCCACGGTATCCTCCTTGAGCGTAATTCGCTTCTCCTTCCTTTGGTCCACCCATAGGTTTATCGTCACACTCGGACGATGGGTGATTTCCTCCACAATTGTTGCATCCGTCTCGCATTTCTTTCATTTCATCTTTGATATCTTTGTATTGCAAGTCGATTTTTGAGGTTAACGCTTCCATCTTCTCCATGAGTTTTGAGGTATCGGTATTTTCGAAAAAAGCAATGGTTTTTCGGAGAGGTTTGGTTTTGGAATCTTTGGACCAATCAAGTTTGAGACGTACTCGATCTTCGAGCAATTTATGTGCATCGTTGGGAGTCTTATAGAGAAAAATTCTCGCAGATCAAGGATGCCTTGAGAGATTTCATCTAGTCCATGGTAAAAGATTTGGATAATGGTTCTTTTGATAATCCATGTCCATGACAACTCTGAAGCAAATCTTTCATTCGAAGCCAAGCTTCGACAAGTGATTCGCTTGGGTTTTGGTTGAAAGCACGAATTTCTCCCATTAATCGATCAAACATGGCGGTGGAAAGAATCGCTTACAAAAGCTTGCCTCATCTCCTCCCAAGTATTGATGATTCCCGAGGTTAATTCATTGTACCATACTTTAGCATCTCCGCGAGTGATGATGGGAAAAGTTGAGTTTGATGGCATTGACATCGGTGTCGCCATAACGAAACATGCCGCAAATTTCGATGAATTCGCAATGTGCTTATGCGGATCGGCCCGCACACGCCATCGAATTGTCGGTCTTCGATCATAGAAAGGTGATGTCCTTCACGGTGAAGTTGTCACCAAGGTTGATAGAAACAATAGCACTTTCGGGGTTGGTGCTACGGTTCGTTGGTTCCCATGGGTTGATCGTCCGCCATGGGAAAAGGTAAATTGGTGAAAGGGTTGTAAACAACTTTGGCTTCAATGAGGTTATCAAATGGTAGGTTTGGTACTCTTAGTACACGATTTTCTAATGGTGTGAAAAGTGTTCTTCTTCTTCTTCTTGAATCGACGCTCGGGGTTGGTAAGAGGTTTAATTGGTTCAATTCCTCACTCCGAGTGTTCATACAATGTCCTAGAGAATCCGTGCAAAATCTAAACACACGGACAAACAACGAAACAGCTTTTTATGGTCGAGAGAGGTAACCGGATCGGTTGCGGGATGCGACCGATCGGTTAGACTAGTTGATTGATGGGCAAAATCGTAACCGATTCGGTTGAGGGGCAACCGGATCCGTTAAGGTTTCGAGAAAAATTTTGGGTTGAATCGACTTAGGAAATTCAAAACTTGTTGAAGCACAATCAAATCCCGGCGCAAGCGCCAAAAACTTGATGTGCTACGTTGGTGCAAGTTTTAAATTTATAAAAGGTGAATTACCAATATTACTAATAACACATACGAGCAAGTATACTCGTCTGCTATAGCAAGATTATGAAGGTAAGTCGGGATCGTTCATAGGATTTGAGTGAATCTAAACACAAGTTTGAATTACCGGAGTCTATCCAAAACATATAATAAAGCAAATAGATATAATGAAATTCAGATGATTAAAACTACACTTGCTTAAACTAGTTTCATATCATAGATTAATGTGATTGTGTTAACCTCTTAACATGTTGGTTGTGATAATTAGTTGGAAGACTAATCTATTGTTCTAACAAGTTAAACCTTCGTCAAGATTTTAGTTCATAAAACAAGCATTATGTTTAACCAATCAATTCAAGATCAATTCAAGTTTCATAAGTCTACATACATAAACTTAAACACAAAACATCCACTTGTTCATCAAATTGCTTAAGAAATGGTCAATACAAAAGGTAACCGATCATAGACAAAAGGCTACAACCGATTCTCAACAACTAATCTTACGACCATTTAGATGTTTCCAACCAATCCAATTTGATAATCAAAAGTGTTTCTATTACAACCACACCTTAGTTCCTTTGTGTAATCAAGAATAATGGGTAAAAACAATCATCCATAGACAAAATGATTATGACTAGTTGAATAACAATAAGTTCTTTCGACCCCAACGATTACTATCAATTAACCAAACTTGATTAACAAATGTCACTATGAAACTTTAGCACAATTGGATCTTAAAATCAACTTGAAATTGAATTAAAACATGTTAACACAATCACTAACTAATCATATGATAATCAACATCATTTAAGCAAGTGTATAAAGAAACTAGCCACTCATAGCAATCATGAACATAAACTCAGAACTTTGAACATTAGAAAACATGATTGAAAGTCTTACAATGCTTGGAATAAGATTACAAATGATGAAGTAATGATTCCCAAAGTATTGAGGTGGACTTCTTGGTGATTTGGCTTCCAAATTTGGAACTACTGAACTCCAAACTTTTCGGACTTCTAAGGACGAATTTTCGAGCTTAAGGCTTTGTTTGATGAGTAGAGATTTGTATTTGAGGTGTGTCTCATATGCTCACAATTAGCCTCTATTTATACTAATTCCAAGGCCTAGGGTATTAATTATCGAACTTGGCCTCCAAGGAGTAAGGAAGGGACTAGAATACACCAAGAGAAGGACCTAGAATCGTTTGGATGCAAAGGAAAGCTTAGTGATGAAGATTGGCGATGCGCTTTCTCCAACCGGATCCGTTATACGACCAACCGATCCGGTTGGTCTTCTAAAATTGGCCAACCGATCCGGTTGCGGGTTGCGACCGATCGGTTGGTGATGGTCATAATGTTGTTTCGCGTTTTCAACCGATCCGATTCTGATTGTAACCGATCCGGTTGATTCTCCGAAATTACGGAAACTTGATCTTTTCTTCACTTTGTCTTGTAGAACTCGGTTCTTCAATCACTATGGTCTTCAAAGGTCCTTGAGATACTGATTTAGACTTACTGAAACGGGAATCTTTGTTTTGTTGAACATTTCTTTATTTTCCTTCCGTTTCCCTGCACTTGGTTATAAACTCTAGACAAAAATCTTTTGATGCGTTTAAGTACTATAATCACGCAAATATAACCAAATAACATATATAAAAGCACACATAACGCTACTAAAAACATGCACAATCTGAGCGTTATCAGGGTGGTATGAAAGTTCCTAATCCGTAGGAAACTTATTGAAGTGTTCATCACCTACTTCTAGAGCTCAAAACACTAGAATCAATATCCAATACATAAATCAATATGTAAACAAAACATCAGCTTATTAGTTTTACATTATAAATACTCATTATTGTGCTCTGAAACAATTATAAAAGTAGTAAAGATAAGCAATCCTACTCAAAAGTCATAACAAATCGAATAAGACATAAGCAAATCCCATACACCCTAAAACTACTAGTGATAAGAATTATACTAACCTTCAGAGCAAACGCAAATCCACAAAGAGTATATGTTGCGGTGTATTTATTTCCCTTCGTAGCAATTTATGCCAAGTGTCTGTCTCTAACCTTCAAAACCGCATAGTATACCCTGTGGTGAAACTCAACCCAAATATACTCTCCCCATGGAAATGAACTCCATGCATAAAAGTCATCGACTAAAGCCAGAATCTCATTGAAAATTACACGTCTTTCCTGTTTGCCCATGAAAATGTTCTCTAAAATAATCAACAAGCAAAGGCATACAACATCATCATTGGAAAGCTCAGAAAAATCATATGGATCATTAAGAATCAGTAATAGTTGCTCGGTCTTTATGTTAGTTATTTTCTCACGTCGCCTTTCTTTAAGAAAAGCTAAAATACGCCATCGAAACCGATTCACGTTCCTTTAAATGCGCCATAGAAATGTCACCAAATCGAAAGCCTAATATTAAGCACATATCCCGCGACCAAATTCTAAAACTTGTTGCCTAATATCAAAATACATAGGAGTATTTATATCATGATTTTAACTTATCGTTGATGTTGAAGTAAATAATGTAGCAAGTGATTATCATGCTCATATGTTTTTAGGTTTATCCAATGGTCGAAACCGTGCTTTTAAACAAAGTTAAGACGGTCAAGACATTCGGTTTGGAGCTCGATAACATCAAATAGTCCCGAATACTAAGTGTCAATTTCCCGATAATGCTCGTATTTTATATCATTTATATGGATTTACGCTTGTTTTCCTCTATATTTCACTTTCGTGTAATTTACGAGCTTGGAGCTAATGAGACGCGGATTTAGAGAGTTTATTGAAGATATATGATAGTATGCTTATTTTGAAGTAATTACGGCGTAACTCTTCTCTCACATTACGCCGTAATGATGTGGCTCGAAAACCAACTAAATCAAGATTACGGCGAACTCCATCCTATGATTACCCGTAACTAATTAGGTCAAATGATGTTCGCGCGCCGCAAGCTACGCCGTAACTCGCTCCACAAATACGGCGTAACCATGATTTATTGAAGATACGGCGTAACTCATTCCTGATGTTACGCCATAACCAGCTTTTCCAGAGCAAAATACAAAGAAATGGATGTTACGGCGTAACTCTCAACTTAAGTTACACCGTAACCAGATCTGGCCTATAAATACCTCCCAAAATTCTGTATTTCTCATCATTCACTCCACACACAAAAGCAGAAAACGTGGGTAGGAGGCTGAAGGCAGATCTTGAAGAGCATACGGAGCCATCTCCAAGGGAGAAATCACTCCCTAACAATAAACATTAGCAATTTATCATTCTTTTACTTTCAATTCATGTATTTCAATATGTTAAACATTGAATCAATCATTTCAGTTAATATGAGCGGCTAAGCACCTCGGTGCTAGCCTAGTTATGATTCCTTAATTGTTTTGTTTATGTTTACATTGCTTTCAGATAATTGTTTCTAGTGTATACATGCATAGTTTGTTGGTATCTACCCTTGTTTCGTAGTTTTGAATGGCGGTAGTGTCTAGTTGCTTAGAGATATGACCAATCGACCCTAAGTAGGTAGACCGAGGGAAGGGTAAGAATTGACCAACCGACGACCCTTCTTCGCTTGTGCGATTTGACCAACCGATCACCTACCGCTTGGATGAACTTAAGAAGTTAGGGATGAGTGTTTAAGATGCTAGCGCCCGGCACTCATTGTTATGAATCTTGCATGTAGCGAACTTAATGACTTGGCTTAGGGACTAAATACAACCGGACTTTCAAGGGTAGTAGTTTGATCTCCGTGGAAACCTTTTGCCGATAGGTTAGGACGAATCGACCAAATGCTATCCTAGCGACTTAAACCCCACTTGAAGCAATTAGAAGTAATTAAACGTGAACTTAACTTGATAGGATGAGTAACTAGGTTAGCACACTTCTCCTCTATTGATCACAACCTTTGCTTTTATTCTCTTTCTTCTATTTTCTTGTTTGTAGTAGTTAAGTAATCATTTCAACCTTAAAACTTGTTAAAAAAATCTGTGACACCTAGACTTAATTAGAATCCGCTCACATAGCTCTTGGGACGACCTCGGTTTTACCGAATACTACACTACACACGATCGGGTACACTGCCCGTTAGTGCATTAGGGTAGTCCATAGGTATAACGAGACATTATAAATATTAAAATCCGGTCAGTAAAACCTGCATCAAGTTTTTGGCGCCATTGTTGGGAGTTATGTTAGGATTTTCGTTAAGTCTTTCATTTTGGTTTTGTTTTAAATTTTCTCAATTTCTCACGATTTCTTTTCAAGTTTCGTGTACCATGGAAGTTATTAACATTGATGACCTCACTCTTGAGTAATATTTTGCGTTGATAAGAGAAGAACAAGGGTCGGGTCTCGTAAGACCGGCAGCTTGGAGCTAATGTCCGCTTTCTAGATTAAAGATCGGTTTATGAGGAGCTTTGTGCTAACCCTTTTCATGAAACAGGACGAAGATGCGTATGAACACATTTAGAATGTCTTGTACATTGCAAGCCTTTTCAACATTCCTGTTGTTTCTCATGACGATGTAATGCTAAGGGTGTTCCCCATGACTCTTACCGGGGGAGCAAGAAGATGGATTGAAAGATTGCCCGTCAGGCGCTTGATACATGGGCTCTACTAAAAAGCACTTCATCCAAAGATATTGTCCTCTTTCAAAGATATCTAATCAGCTCATGGAAATCCATAATTTCAAGCAAGATGATGATGAAACGTTGTATCAAGCTTGGGATAGATACAACGATCTCCTCTACAAGTGTCCGACTCATGACCTGAACAACCAGCAAAAGGTAAACATCTTTTACAAAGGTATCAACGTAACTACAAGACAGATGTTGGACTACCAAGGACCAATTCCGAGCATGACCCTTACTCTTGCCATTGAAGCCATCCAAAAAATGGCCGATCATTCCCAAAAGTGGCACGATGGAGGAAGCAAGAGAAGCCTAGGCGGAAATCTTAATGGAACTGCAGCCATCACTAGCAAGCTCGAAAATCTTGGTGGGACATGCTCAAGCTCGAGAATGTGTTCATGCCATCCAAGTAGGTTGTGAAAGTTGTGGAGGAGGACATCTCACTAAGAATTTTCCTCTCATTGATGAAGATAGCAAGGTTGAAGAAGTTAAGTATGATGAAAATCGACCATTTCAAGGGAATAATAGAAACGGTAATTGCTATCGTGGAGGACCTCCCCCATATTATGATCGTGGAAATTTTGGTTAAAGAAGAGCTAACTTGGAGGAAACAATCAGCAAGTACCTCGAAGATTCAACTAAGAGACAGAAGGAGCAAGAAGAATGGCTGAAAAACTTCCAAGATAATACAAACAAAAGCCTTTCTAGCCATGACGAATCGCTAAAAAACTTGGAAACCATGATTGGGAAGCTTGGCAACGAGGTGCAGAGAAGAAATGAGGAACAAAAGAACAAATCAACAAAGATGTAAGGCGTAAAATGACAACCGCCGATGAGTTACGGTTAGATAGTGATAGCTAACGCAGAACTATAGATGAGAAAGATAATGATGGTTCTGAAGGAAGTCATCTACGCCGAATCAACCTCGAGTTACGGCAGAATCGGGATACATGGTCCGATAAATTTCTCGAGTTAGATGAATCAAGGACGCATGTTATTAACGGATGGTCAAATGATACTAATTTATGCCCTCAATCTCTATCCAAAAGGAAGTATCACTTGTGTAAAAATTACCCGTATCTAATGGTGAATGGTACGATCTTTGAGCCTCGTGCAACCCTCGTAACAAAATTTGAAACGGAGGAGATGACAATGAAAGGGTCATGGATAACAAATACATGTGGTATGCATTTACTTGATGAACAAAGGTTGGCAAAGCTCCCATTCAAGAAGAGGAAGAACCACCTATTATGCAATGTTGTACTCCCATAATTATCATCGATGATGAGTCCACACAAGCATGGCCTACATGCAATCCTTTCTCGCGAGTATTGCAACAAGGGTGGTAATATAAAAGATGATGAATGGACATGCCCTCATGATCTCGAAAGACATAATGTGAAGTTCGGAGATTTATCCTTAGATGAATGGTATTCGGTACAATTCGGGGATGCTAAAATTAATCCAAATATTCTGAAAAAGCTCCAGATTGATTATGAGGAGCATTGTCTCTAGAAAGGGTCCATAAATGATGATATCTACTGCATGTACGAACCCTCAAGCAACACCAATAACAAAGTAGCTCGTAGTCATTGGTGTGAAAAGATAAAAACCCCTGACGAAGTTTTTTGGGCATCTTGCAACCCTTTGATGATGAATGTAGCAGGGAAGCAAGATAGAGAGTTGGGAAGATGAATTCTTATGGACCTCAACCAATGATGCGGAAAGAACATAATTACCTTGGTTAGACAATTTAGAATTTGACAATTGGGTCAAAATCAAATATGGAAAGGTAGATGCGTTGACTAAGGAAAAGATCCGAAGGGATGTATGAGTAAAGAAGACCCGAGCGAAGAGGTTCCAAACGAAATAAGTGAAGTACCGGATGAAGATATCAAAGATTCGACGTGATGGTTTAAAGGTACCGAAGATCTACGAAGATAATGATATGATGATATAGGGATTTTGGATTACCTTGAACTACAAGGTGAAGATGGGTTCATCGACCCCAACGATGAAGCATATGAGCAAAGAAGGTGCAAACTTCTTGGCATTCCATATAAGAGGCCGCCACTGATTGTAGCTGAAAAGTATGAGTTTACTAGATACCACTTGGGGCCGGACGAAAAGTTTTGAAAAATTTGGAAGATCGAGACTAAGGAATATCTCTGCACCGCTACAAATGTTGCCTGGGTCAGACATAATTTGATGAAAGATATGGAGGAAGTTGGCCAAGTCCAAAGGCCACCATAAAGCCCTAAGGCTTTGAGTCTAACTTAAAGACTCGTAAATAAAGAAAAGTGCTCTTTCAGGAGACAACCCAATTTATCTCTTTCATTTGTTTTATTTCCATTTATGTTAGGTTTTTTGTTTTTATCCATTTTTGCAGGAAATCGGAGAAAGTTGTTGCAAGATGTCGAACGGGACTTGATTCGTCCACGCTACGGCATAACTCATTCTTATGGTTACACCGTAACATACTTTTGCGAGAGTTCTTCTCGAGCATTACCAATTATGGCGTAATCCCATGCAATGGTTACGCCGTAGCTACACCCCAGTAGCATCCGCCGTGTTTTGCAATAATACGGCGAACTCCTTATAGGAGTTACGACTAGGGTGAGCAAACGACCGAACGGACCGACCGACCGACGACCGACCGACCGACCGACCGGACCGACCACATTCGGTCCGGTCCTCGGTCTATGCATTTATTCGGTCATCGGTCATCGGTCCGGTCCGGTCCGGTCCGGACCGGACCACAAACCGACTATTTTGACCTTAGAAGACTCCAAACGGTCCGGTCCGACCGACAGACCGACCGAGACCGGATCGGACCGACCGAGACCGGACCGGACCGACCACATTTGGTCTCGGTCTCGGTCCTGGTTTTTACCTTAATTCGGTCTTCGGTCTTGTCGGTCCGGTCCGGTCCAATGCTCACCCTTAGTTACGACGTAACTATCCTCTGTAATAATTCTTTCTTTTTAAACTCAACAACCTTGTATTAGTTGTTAAATGAACTTTGTGGGTATGTTCCATGTAAGCCCTCACGAGACTACACTAGTACACTGGGACACCAAGTGGTTTAAAAGGCTTGTTGCATATGCTAAATGCAACCGTGATTCCTACGAAATTGAGTTAGGTTTCTTTTCATTTTCTTTTTAAAATTATGCTTGTTGGTAGTGTGATTTGTGGATTGAAGTTTGCTCATGGATGCTTATGCGAAGGCAAGCTTCTTTTCGTGAGCCTTCTTTCTTTTTGGAGAAAATTTCAGGGAAGTTCTCGCTCTAATTCTACTTTTCTCTTCACCTTTATTTAACGTTTAGTACAAAAGGGACTTTGTGCATTTCAAGTGGGGGGCGGGAGTAGAATTATCTCTTGAACTTTATTTTGCCCTCGTTTTTCTAGTTTATTTTGAAAAATTATGCCATTTTTAAAATTTTGACATGTTTTTCTTAACCTAACTATATTAGACCTTAGTCGAGCACATTATAACCCTTCATATTATATGGTGAGATTAGCCTTATCCGTTTCCAAATTTTTACCCCAAATCCACCAAATTATGAGTGTGCCGGTAGCTTGTAAACTTTAGAACTTGGCCTTTACATCATTTTGAGACCATAGACGAGGTATGTTGAGTTAGCTTGATGTATTTGGACTTTTCAGTTTAAGAAGGCAATATTATAGGATTATCACCCAAATGGCCTATCATTGTGTGTCTATCGATTAGTCACCTCGACTTCTCGACCCCCATGTTAAACCCTTTGTTGCACTCACCTTTAGTGCAAGATACCCCTAGAATTCACCCATCTGAGTCATTTCTTTCATTTTGTTCACCCAACATATTTTTTTGTTACACCCATACACCTTAGCCTACCCTGTAGTCTTTATTTGTGATTGGGAAGTCATTGTTTGCCTAAGTTCAAGGTTCAAGTGGAAAGGTTCAGGAATCACGCTTTCGTCGACGACATATTTTTGAAGATCATTAAAGACCCCCAAATTCTCATAATGTTCATCTCAAGTGGGGGGATGCTATGTTTAGTTGTTAGTTATGATTGAGGAGGGGGGGAAGAAAAAAAAATGTTTATAGTTATTTGTTGATTGTAAAGTGCGAAGTTATAAGCACTATGAGCTCATTATAGATTTAGTATTGAGGAGGCCACCTCGGTCACATTTGAAGAATGGAGTTGGTAATTGCGCCAACAGTTGAAAAAAAAAAGTAATGTGCCCATCATGACGTCCTCTAATGGCACATCTACCTGGTATCATGATTCGGTTTCTTAGCTTTGAAACTTGAACTTTTGATGAACGGTAAGAGGTGATGACTTAGTTATAGATTTAGACTATTTACTGATTTTATTTTACACCAATTTTATCCCATGTCTTATCCTACCCTTTAGTCATGAAGCGTGTCTAGGTGATGAGCAATCTTTGGTGTCTTGGCCATGTGATCACCCCAAAATTGACACTTAGAATAGTTGAGAGATTTGAGTGTTTTGTTCCCATTTCACCCCAAAATTGAAACTTAGAATAGTTGAGGTGTTTTGTTCTTTGTTTAATTCTAGCATAAGGGATTTGTAAACTTATATTTTCCGGTATCGGAGATATCTTTTAAGAATCTATCTAATAAGGTCTACTAGAGGGCAAGTAGAGTTCAAGTGGGAGGATATTTGATAACATCAAATAGTCCTGAATATTAAGTGTCAATTTCCCCCGATAATGCTCGTATTTTATATCATTTATATGGATTTACGCTTGTTTTCCTCTATATTTCACTTTCAGGTAATTTACGATCATTGGAGCTAATGAGACGCGGATTTGGAGAGTTTATTGAAGATATATGATAGTATGCTTATTTTGAAGTAATTACGGCGTAACTCTTCTCTCACATTACGCCGCAATAGAGTGTGGTATGAAAACCAACTAAATCGAAGATTACGGCGAACTCCATCCTAGGATTACGCCAACTCCATCCTAGGATTAACTAATTAACTAGGTCAAATGATGTTCCGCGTGCAAGCTAGCTACGCAGTAACTCGCTCCACAAATACGGCGTAACCATGATTTATTGAAGATACGGCATAACTCATTCCTAATGTTACGCCGTAACCGCCTTTCCGAGCAAAATCGAAGAAATGGATGTTACGGCGTAACTCTCAACTTAAGTTACGCCATAACCGATCCGCCTATAAATACCGCCCAAAATTATGCATTTCTCATCATTCACTCCACATACAAAAGCATAGAACGTGGGTAGGAGGTCAAGGCGAGATCTTGAGGAGCATACTGAGCCATCTACAAGGGAGAAATCACTCCCTAACGAAAAACATTAGCAATTTATCATTTCTTTTACTTTCAATTCATGTATTTCAATATGTTAAACATTGAATCGATTGTTTCAGTTAATATAAGCGGCTAAGCACCTCTGGTGCTAGCCTAGTTATGATTCCTTAATTGTTTTGTTTATATTTACATTGCTTCCGTATAACTGTTTCTAGTGTATACATGCATAGTTTGTTGGTAGCTACCCTTGTTTCGGTAGTTTTGAATGGCGGTAGAGTCTAGTTGCTTAGGAGATATGACCAACTGACCCTAAGTAGGTAGACTGAGTGGGAAGGGTAAGAATTGACCAACTGACGACCCTTCTTCGCTTGTGCGATTTGACCAACTGATCACCTACCGTTTGGATGAACTTAAGAAGTTAGGGATGAGTGTTTAAGATGCTAGAGCCCGGGTACTCATTGTTATGAATCTTGCATGTAGCGGAACTTAATGACTTGGCTTAGGGGACTAAAAACAACTGGACTCTCAAGGGTAGTAGCTTGATCTCCGGTGGAAACCTTTGCTGATAGATTAGGACGAACTGACCAAATGCTTTCCTAGCGACTTAAACCCCCACTTGAAGCAATTGGAAGCAATTAAACGTGAACTTAACTTGATAGGATGAGTAACTAGGTTAGCACACTTCTCCTCTATTGATCACAACCTTTGCCTTTATTCGCTTTCTTCTATTTTCTTGTTTTTATTAGTTAAGTAATCATTTCAACCTTAAAACCTATTAAAATCTGTGACACCTAGACTTAATTAGAATCCGTTCACATGGCTCTTGGGACGACCTCGGTTTTACCGAATACTACACTACACACGATCGTGGACACTGCCCGTTAGTGCATTAGGGTGAACCATAGGTATAACGAGACATTATAAATATTAAAACACAGTCAAGAAACTTGCATCAAGCTCAACCTTTGCTTTATGATTTTAGGAAGTGCAACTTGGTTCTAGTACTAAGCTTGAGGATACACCTATACACCAAAAATATTTTAAGGGAAAATTAATATTTAGACTTAAGATAGTAAGACAATAAAAATAAGCGGTTTACAAACATATAAAGGGCAAAAGATATGTTTTTCTCCTAAAAGATAATATCTAAGTAGTGGTTTATACAAAAAATATCAAATGTCTGTATTAACTATGAGGCTTAATACTAACAAAAAACCATGATAAGCAATTATCTTTTTAATGAAACTTAAATAAGAACTTCTGAACCTTAAATAAGCACTACCAAACAAAATCAAAAGCGTAATAAGCACTAATGAAACCTAAAACCTTAATAATCACTTCTTAATAAGTCAGACTACAATAACATCAAAACCACAATGAAGCCTATAATAAGCACTAATGACCTTCAATTAGCAATTGAAACCAAATCAAACCCGTAATAAGCACTAATGAAACTTATAAACCGTAATAAGAACTTCTTAATTAATTGTACGGCAACAATAACATCATAACCACAATGTAACCTAGAATAAGCAAACTCTAAACACAAAATAATCTAAATAATAATCAAAAACACATAAAAACAAAAAACACATAATTAAAAACATCATAACCACAATGTAAATCAGACTTTTTTACTTACTTGTCTAGCAGCCATTTTGATGCACCAACATAGAACAATAAAATCGGAGTGTGTGTGTCTGCGATATGTTTGCGTTGTGTGTCACTAGTTTATCTAATCATGCACGTATTCGTTCTGGGATACGATGATCAAGAACCGATCTACATCAATGATCAGTGTGTCCATGTTTTTTATTTTTTAAAGAAAATTAAAAAAAGAATTGAAAAGTAAATAAAAAAAATTTAGGTGAAAAGAAAATTTAAAAAATAAATTACACATAGTCTAAGCAAAAGATTATGTATAATTTCCAATGTAGCTTTTTACTTTTTCAAATCAAAAAACGTACACCGTCGGTTGAGCAGCACTCAGTCGAACACCATCAGTCGAACATTGACTTTTATTAAAAGACAAAAGAGGGTACATTGTATTAGATTTGATTTAGATTTGGTGAGCACTTGGCATTAAATTAGTGAAATTAAGCAGTCCAACATGATTAAAATAAAATAAAAAATACAAAAAAATAATGTACTAAATCATGCATGATTATTTGACTTATGTTAAGAATTTTCTCTTCTTTGTATTGGGTCACCATCTATTCAAATAAACAAAGGCCGACCCTATCTTTACTTTATCTTTGCTCTTTCTTGTTCTACCTCGTCTTCGTCTCTCAGCCCCACCACATAAACGAAAAACACACACTAATATTCGGCGAACTTACACCAAGATTTAGCCACCAACACTTCCAAAAACCAACAAAATATGCCCAACTCCGCGTCACATGACGCATATTGGATGCAGACCAAATCAACTCCAAAAACGATCTTTTGTGTCTGATTTTTTATGACATGTCAAAATATTATTAGTCTAGTTGGATCTGGAGTTCGACTCTAATTGACCACAGACCGATAGTCTTGTTTTGTAAAGGTGTATAAACTTGTCCAATAATGCGAGTGGTTTGTTTTATTCTTGTGCCGTAAAAGTCTATTTTTTCCCCGCCAACCGTGGCTCACCCCATCCAACCAACTTAACCGTCTGACGGACCTTTGTTCTAAACTCAAATCGTATCCAAACAACAATTTTTCACTATTATGGCAATATGGCATTTTGGACACTTTATCATTTTAACCGGCCGTATTTATGCTTCAGTGATTCACTGGCATACAAAATATTTATCTACATGATCTCACATTCACATCAAACATGACCTTGTATTTAACTATTGAGCTATGTAAAATTACGTTTGTACTCTTGACAAAGGATTAAAATGACTTAATTAAGGACATTCGAGAAAAAATCAACCAACATCATGTGTGGTGGTGGATTCGAACCATAAACCTTCAAATATACCTCACGAATCACAATTAGCGTGCTCGAAATGCTAACCAAGAACTTGATAGCCTTAGCTGAAGCCCGAACTTGGTTCTCGGCCATCCTCTTAGCTAAAACAATTGGCATGTTTTCGTAAACCTTGTTTAATTCAGCAACACAAATACTTATGTTAGACTTACCACTCATTTTATCAAGCGACCTCCCTATCCCATTAAAGAATTTAACAATCTCCTCATCATCCATTTCACTAACTATGATGTTCTCTTTACGTAATAACATCACATCCTCAATAGTATCGATAATCCCACACATGAAATCAACATATTCGGTTAAATCAAGGCGAAACTTTGGCAGCAAACTATTTTTTGCTAATTAAGTTCACATACGCCACCAAGTTTCTTAGTATTCTTTCGAACCATGATTAAGTGTAAGAGCAGGAAGATAGCAAACTCGCTCATCAGGGACAAACTTTATGTTTTTTATGCCTTTATCTTACGAGGACAAAAGGAACTTCACATTAGCAATATTGTTAAGTTCTGAAACCGAAGGCACATCTATCTCTTCAACCATTGGTATGTCATCGTCCATGCTTTCAGGGATTTTATTCGGTACTGAATTGATGATTTTAAGGATTGGCTCAGCCCCTGGTATCTTTTCCGCTAATTTGTTAATAGCTTCAAGTAGGTCTTGCATTGGGTTATTTTGAGCTGAACCACTTCCCATGCTTTGAATACCAAATTTCTTTTCATTAAAATTTTCATTATTGTTAAATTTTGGGGTAATCTGTGGCAAACATATCATTCTATCAGTTCCTAATGGCTTTCAAGTTATGTTCATTGCAGAGATTCTCAGGGTTAATCATGGACAAAGAATAAAAGGTTTATAGTTCCAAGAAGGCGGTTTCTGTGAAGCTTTCTTCATTTCTGGCGATGAGTCTCTTCTAGCCGTTAGAGGGTCTTAGTGTAACTTAATCTCCTATTTAATAAGTCCCTTATTCTAGGGTTACATACACTTGAGTGTGCGTCTTTTGTATCACTCTCTTCTTCTTCTCGATCATTTCACCGATCTTGTCTAGTCTTTACATTTACATGATTATTGTCTCATTGACATTAATCTAATCTTGTAACTTTTGGATACTATTGTAAACATAATCTAAGTGACTATTGCGACTTAGATCGAATAAAGATTATATTGCTCATCATTGTGTTGCCTATACTTTCAAGACATGGTATCGTAGCTACTGTGCTCATTGATTCTCTTTGGCAACAAAGGTGTGGTTTGGGGTTATTGCTATTGGCGTACTCCATTGGTTATCTTCATTTACAATTTACCCTAGACTAAGTGAATCTAGGGTGATTGTGATCATTCTTCCACTGCATATTTCTCTCGTAAGTCTAAGTCTTATCTTCTCTTTAAACATACTGACTTAAGTCTTTGTGGGTGCAACGGGTAGACTAACATCTTGATCTACCACCTTGAGTGGTACGAATACCTGCTCGGTTTACCATAGTCTCATGTGCTTGGTGCTTGTTGTTTATTATTGCAAAGTCTTATTTACTTGTCTATTTACTCTTATTATTATATATGTCCGTGATCCTTTATGCATCTTATTATTTCGTCTTATTGTTTGTATTATGGCTATTGGTGATGATAATGTTGGTGGTGGTGGTTCCTCCAATGAGAAAAGCTTATCCTTTGGTGATGCTTTGTATTTACACCCAATAATACCAATGGTAATCCATTATTTCTATTAAGCTCACTGGGCCGAAAATTATAAAATATGGAATATGGCCATGACGTTTGCCTTAAGGAACCATAACAAGTTGGGGTTTATTGATGGTACTTGCATAAGAAATGATTCAAACCCCGCCTTGCTAATCAATGGGACACTTGTAACTCTGTTGTGGTCACTTGGATCCTCAACTCTCAACCTGAATTATTTGATGGTGCTATTTATTCTAAAGCGCTTATGAAATGTGGAATGATCTTAAAGATACCTATGATAAAGTTGATGGTTCATTATTTTTAATTTGCACAAAACATAAATTCTCTTAGTCAAAGTGGGTCCTCTCTTTGATTACTATAACAATCTTAACTCTTTATGGAAACAATTTGATTGTATGATTAGCTTGCCTCCCCGCACTTGTGAGGTCAAAACATTTTGAAAAACACAATCACTAATCAAGTTAATGCAATTTCTTATGGGTCTTGATGACTCCTATGTTCCCATCGAAGCAATATTTTAACCAAAGATCCTTTACCTAATGTCAAAGCGCTTTCTCTCGTTGTCTCTCGGAGAAGAATCTCACAGAAATGTCTCATCCGAATAGCTCGCTAAACCCAATGCTACGACTTTTCTTTGCAAAAACTTCGATGGTGGAAAATTTTTGATAACAAAAGAGGTTTTAACAACAAAGTTTATGGTTTTAATAATGGTAACAACTCTAATAGTAGAGGACCAAACATGAACCTCAAATGTACTAATTGCAAAAACCCGGTCATCTTGTTGATAGATGTTATGATCTTGTTGGGTATCTGTTGGATATGTTAAAAGAAATTTTAATGGAAAACCTTTCGTGATAACAATGTTTCTGCGAAACCAATTGTGTCACCGATAATAGTGCTAGCAACTCTCCTATCTCCTTGTCTCATCGAATAGCCTCTCAAGACTTATGAGTCTCCTCAATGACAACAATGTGTCA
Source organism: Chrysanthemum lavandulifolium (assembly GCA_022545495.1). Classification (NCBI taxonomy): domain Eukaryota; kingdom Viridiplantae; phylum Streptophyta; class Magnoliopsida; order Asterales; family Asteraceae; genus Chrysanthemum; species Chrysanthemum lavandulifolium. The sequence continues at coordinate 18,564,435 of CM040238.1, read as the reverse complement.
TCTGCTAATGCCAACTTAGCGGTAAAAATTTTCGGGAACCTTCTTTAATGGCGATGTCAAGTTTAATGTAAACTTCAACAAGTTTTTAACAACAACACTAAATCCTTATCCGGAAACATCGGTCTTGGTTGGATTGTTGATTCGGTGCAAATCGGCACATGATCGTGTTCGAAAATTTTTAATCAATGTTGTTAACATTTCAAATCTTAGCCTAATCATGGACATCCCAATGGTACTCGAGCCTTAATTACTAAAATTGGTGATTTAAAGGTCAATAATGACCTAACTCTTTTGATGTTCTTGTTGTTCCCGAATACAATGTTAGTTTGCTATCCGTTCATAAGATTGCTAGAGACAATAAGATGTTTGTTGGGTTTAATGAATCTAATTGCTATATCTGGTTTACATCAAAAAAGGATTGTGGGGATTGGTAAACAATACAATGGATTATATATATTTGATATAGATTCTACATGTAAGATTACTTCTAATAAGCGCATAAAGTTTGTCATGTCTCTAGAAATCTCGGCATCAAAGACTTGGTCACCCTCGACCAAGTCCTACACATACTTAAACCCACTCTTAAATTTGATAGTTCATCCAAACTAATCATCTCGTGATACTTGTAATAAAGCTAAACAAACCGAGAACCATTTCCTCTAAGTGAACATAAATCCACTAAAATTGGTCAACTTGTTCATCTTGATGTTTGGGGACCATATAAAATCACTAGCGAGAGATGGTTATAAATATTTTTAACCATAGTTGATGACTATTCCGAGCGGTGTGGGTTTATATGCTTAAGGGAAGGATGATGTTTATGTTTCCATTGTTAACTTTACTCATATGCTATCAAATCAATTTGAACACAATGTCAAAGTTTTTAGAAGTGATAATGGGACGAATTTGTCAATAATAAACTTCAACAATTCTTTCATGAAAAAGAATTTACATCAAACCTCTTGTGTTTATACACCACAACAAAATGGCATTGCGAGAAAGGAAACATAGGCATCTCCTTAATGTTGCTAGATCCCTTATGTTTGAGGGAATTACCTCTATATCTTTGGCCCGAATGTGTTCTAATCTTGCCTATGTCATAAACAGTTGCCCTCTTGATTCTGCTGCAAGTCCCCTTCTTCCTTGTGTATAGGCATGACCCTTCACTCTCTCTCCTTAGAGTCTATGGTCGCTTATGCTATGCCACCATTCTCAACATCTCGAGAAATTTGGTAGTAGGTCCGAAAAAGTGTTCTTATTGGTTACTCAAATGAAAAAAAGGTTATAAACTCTTGAGCACGAAACAAAAAATATCTTTTATTCCGAGATGTCAAATTTTATGAAACGTGTTTCCATTCAAAATGAAAAATTACGTGTCAAAACCTTTTGTTGAAACTTATGTGCCTAAAGATTTAAACCACAAAATTTCTTTAACTCACAAACAAGTCCCAATGATGAAGGAGAGTGACATCCTATGATGATAGCACAGTGGTAAGTCATCCTACTAGGATTGATGAACCAGGTTGCAACATCTATAGATGATAATACACACCACGAGGGCATCATATCACATGAATCACATCCTGCCGATGCATCTTCCGATTCTGGCGATACATCATCCGATTCTCGTTGAACAAGAAAGAGGCTTGCCACCACTATCGCTAGAAGGTCAACTAGAGTTTCTAAGTTGCCCAAGAATCTAAATGACTTTATTGTTGAAGGAAAAGTCAAATATGGGGTTGAAAAAGTTGTTAATTTTTCTAATCTTAACAAGGATAATTATTGCTTTGCTTCTAGTCTTAATAAAAGTATTGAACCTACATTATGAAGAAGCTATCCTTGATAGTAATTGGGTAGATGCTATGAATTAAAATTGAGGCCCTAAATGAAAACCATGCTTGGGATATAACCGATCTACCTCTAATAGAACTCCCATTGGTTACAAATGGATTTTTAAATCAAATATAAAGCCAATGGTGAAGTTAATAGATACAAGGCTAGATTAGTTGTTAAAGGCTACAACCAAAGGGAAGTAATAGACTATGATGAAACTTTCTCTCCTGTTGTAAAAATGTCTACTGTTAGATGTCTTATTGCCTTAGCAAGCTCCCAGAAAATGGAATGAAAAACTTGTCAGTGTTTTAAAAGAAAATAATTTTGTCCAATCTGTTAATGATCACTCCTTGTTCACCAAAACAGAAAATGACAAGTTTATTGCTCTTCTTGTTTATGTGGATGATATTGTTCTTACGGGAAACCGTATTGATGAGATAAACCTATTCAAAGAGTTTCTAAAATCAAAATTTCATAGCAAAGACTTGGGAAATCTAAAATACTTTCTTGGCATTGAGGTTTTAAAAGCGGGAATGACATCTGCCTCTCCCAAAGAAAATCATGTCTTGAACTTCTCAAAGAATTTGGTCTTCTTGGGTGCAAACTCGTGTCCACACCTATGGAACCCAACTCGTGCTCCCATACATTCCCACTGCCGATGATCCCTTACTAGTCAACATCATCGCTATCGGGTTACTTGGGAAACTTATCTATCTCACCCATACAAGACCGACATCTCATACTCGGTTCATTGTCTCGCACAATATATGCATTCTCCTTGAAATCTCATCCGAATGTGCCTCAATGTTCGAGATATCTAAAAGGAGCTCCAGAAAAGGTCTAAGGTACAATTTTAGCAACTCGAAAATTATCTTGAAGGATATAGTGATCTTGATTGGGCCAAATGCAAGAAAACCGAAAAATCATCACGAGGTTATTGTGTTTTCTTCAATGACTGTTGATCTCATGGAAAAGTAAAAACAAAACACTCTTTCAAAATCTTCCACGAAGGTAGTATGATCTATGTCTCTGCGCTTGTGAAATCATCTGGATTCAAAAATATTAAAAGATCTAAAGTTGATATTAATCTCCTCGTTAATCTTTTACGTGATAACAGATCGCCTTACAACTTGATGTCAACCTGTTTTCCATGAAAGATCAAAACACTTTAAAATTGATGTTCACTTCATCGGGAGAAAATTGCAAGAGGTGTTATAAGTGCTAAAAGATTGGCTCTTCAAACCAAACTGCAGACATCCTCACTAAAATCTCCCATTTATCGGCATAAATTTTTGTGTGAAAATTGATATTGTTTGATATGTTTGCTCATCGATTAAGGGGAATGTTAAATTTTGGGGTAATCTATGGCAAACATATCATTCTATCGATTCTAATGGCTTTCAAGTTATGTTCATTGCGAGATTCTCTGAGGGTTAATCATGGACAAAGAATAAAAGGTTTATAGTTCCAAGAAGTCTGGTTTCTCTCAAGCTTTCTTCATTTCTCACGATGAGTCTCTTCTAGCCGTTAGAGGGTCTTAGTGTAACTTAATCTCCTATTTAATAAGTCCCTTATTCTAGGGTTACATACACTTGAGTGTGCGGTCTTTTGTATCACTCTCTTCTCTTTTCGATCATTTCACCGATCTTGTCTAGTCTTTACATTTACATGATTATTGTCTCATTGACATTAATCTAATCTTGTAACTTTTGGATACTATTGTAAACATAATCTAAGTGACTATTGCGACTTAGATCGAATAAAGATTATATTGCTCATCATTGTGTTGCCTATACTTTCGACAATTATTCACGATAGAATGGTACATATAATCAAGTAGATGGTTAACTTGATTAAAACGAACTTCCTCTTTCGTGATATGAAACGGTGAGTGATACTTACGAAACTTTGGAACATGTTTTCCAAGTGGTCTTCATTCAAATAAGCATTTTTTATCAATAATGCATTTTGAATTTCTTTCAATACAATAAGAGGGATTTGGTTCTCTAACATGAACAAATCTTTTGCTTCTATTGCATCACCATTAATTAAATAAGCATTAAGTTGAAGAAGCAAGTGTTAGTTTTATGGATATAAATTAGTAGACGTGAGTTAGGATCGAACTCGAGACCACGGGATTGCACACTTTACGTATGAGAATTAAAGTTAAATAATTAAATATAAACGTTATATTTATTTATTGATTAAACGAAATAACTAACGGACGTTAAGTTATTAATGTAATGGACTAACGGGCGTTAAGTGTATTTGGAAAAGGACTAAATTGCAAAAGTTGGGAAGGTTCCGGAATCCCTTTGGGATGCCCATAACCGATCGGCCAAAGGGATGACCCAACCCAATCCAACTTTGACTCAAACTTGTTCACCAAGTTTGCTTGAGTATATATACAAAATCTAGGGTGTTTGTAAATTATCTCTTGTGCTCATTAGCTAAACCCTAAAACAGTTTTGTGTGTGTTTTTGTGTTCCAAACCGATCGGCCACCTCCCATAGGTGTCAATCCACTTCTTTTCCAAACATCAAGTTATTTGGTTTGATAAAACTAACATTACTTTAATTGGGTTTAATGCGTGTGTACAAGAAAGTGGTAATAACACAATATTATTATTATTCTTAGATTGAATTACAAAGCGGTGAGGGTAATTCACATAATCCTAATTAAATCAAATTAGGGTTCTTCCATTGCTAGTTTGTGGATTTGATTCTTGTTCGCTAGAATCAAGTAAGGTACGATATTCTTCTTATGTTAATTAATTATTCGTTAATAAATCCTATACGCTTCCGCATGTGTTCTTTGATGTTTTGTGATTATTTATTTGAGTGTCATGATATCTAATTCCAACGGTGGCTTCACGAGTCATTGGTTTTAATGAGTAATTAATTACATAAGCGGGTAATAAAACAAATAATTGTATGTTGTTTGACATGGTTAATCTAGGGTTTATGTTTTATTTTATTTTTTGGTTGATTTTTTTAATTAGGCGTACCCATTATTATTTTATAATTCGACTCATAAAAATTATTTAGGGTTTTGAAATTGTTTGCTAACCTTATCGAAACCTAGAATTAATATATTAGTTACGTGATTAATTCATGAATAATTTGTTATGTGTCATGGAATTTTGATATGCGATCTTGTGACTATTTGTATAATTGTTATGATATATCCATGATAATACATGCATGTTTGTTATGGATAGTTGCTTTGATAATTGTTTAATTATTAAGATATATTTATTTACGATAAATCTTGAATTGGGAAGACTCAATTATATATATTAATGAATCAATGCAATTTGGTATATTATTAATTATGGGTTTACATAATCGATTCTTCGATGTATGTGGCTCACTCTCAATTGAGAGAGTGAAAGCCCTAATTAATATATACATTAATTTAACCTAGATATTGATTATTAATAGGGTTTTATCGAATAAGTTGCATGTGGCTACTTGTTTACACGTATAAATTGTTTATTATGTGCATTGTTTTTAGTAGTTTATTTTTATTTGTTACTTGTTTGTTTATTATGTTAGATGGTTTTAAGCAAAGGGTAATTTTGAATAGAAAAATAATACGGACTAAACAATGGCGAAATTTGATTTGTTTTGGAAGAGTTAAGTTTTCAATAGTTTAATTGATTGGTGATTTTGGTACAAATGGTCCGAACGGCTCACCCACTAGAATGAACTATAAAGGGGTTAATAAAGAAGTGCGCACATCACATCGAAAGGATGTCTAAGGTTATGTTTTGCGCTTACACGGTCCTCGCCCCTGTGAAGTTCGAATGGAGCTACTTAGTAAGCCATAAAATGTGCAAACTCATCTTAAGGCGAATTATTTTAATTATATGCGCCACTTTGGTGGTAATTACCGAAACACTAAGTGTTTACACTTATGCAAAAGTACGGTATAATGGACGATAATTAACACTAAATTCCTTGATTGGTGAACCCAATACCTCAATCAAAACTTTGATAATTTGATCTTTATGAATTGGTAATAAAAGTTTTTATTAAATTTATGCTACAAGATGAATGCATGACATCTTTGTACATATTTGATTTGACCAAATAAAATCAAAACTAGTACCCTTTTAAATTAAGTTATATGCCATCTAATTAAAAGGAACACTTGAAGTTGCAATTTACGTCATGACAGTACTTGGCTAGATTGTGATGGAGAGGTAAATCTCTATGTAAAGTCAGACCTTACATTGACATATTTGCAGTTCTTTAAGTTAGACACATGGCCTAAGATGTGATGAAACATGTTTATATTTGCAATAGCGTTGGAAAATATAAATCCCATAATGATCTAGGAGTTGGAAATTGTTTGCCAATTAATGTTCGACAAATTACCTTATTATATGCTTTCGTTACTAGCGGATCAAGCGATGTAATGAACCTATGATAATTTGGATCCTAGTTTTAGAAAATTATATGGTTATATGTTTATATTACCGTTGGGTATATTTTATTTTCTTGAAAAGTTGTATTATCGAAAATACTAATACTTGAACTTTTTCCGTAGAAATGGCTCAAAATAACGATAACACTAACATCGCACTAAGTTCTGCGTTCAAAAGTTTTTTGATCGAGAAAAGTTGATCGGCTCGAGAATTTCAATGTTTGGCACCGCTCTTTGAGAATTGTCTGTAGAGTTCTTGACGGTTGAAATATCTTTATGAACCTTGCCTACGCCGAACCAATCGGTCCTCTGACTACTCAGTCGAAAAGGACGCTTGGCAACTCGAGTATAAGCCTCGTAATGATGTGGCTTGTCTTATGTTGGGAACGATGGAATCCGCTCTTCAAAGCAGTTCGAACATTATTTCCCATATAATATGCTCAATGAACTTGAACTATGTTTGAGAAACCACCGGTCGTCGAGATTTATGACTTGACCGACGCATTACACAATTGTAGGAAGGAGAGGGTAAACCCAGTAAATGCTCATGTATTGGAAATGAAAGCTTACATTGACCAATAAAGGCACTTGGCAAAACTTATGATGATGACATGGTCGTGAAAATGATTAATAGATCCATTAACAAGGATTTTAATGGTTTTGTTAGAAACTTCAATATGCCTTCGCGTGGGAAGAAAGTTCTTGACCTACACTCATTGCTTATTGGTTATGAAAAAGGGTTACCTCAAAAGGTTCCTACTTCCGGTACTTGCTATTCAGGGTGGAAGGATTAATAAGCCAAAACCGCAGTCACGAACAACAAGAAGGGGAAGGGCAAAGGGAAAGTTGATAAGGGTAAACAAGTTATGGCCTATCAACCACAACCCAAGAAGAACCCTACTCCTAGGAAGGAAAATCCTAAAAGGATCAAGCATGCCACAAGCTGTAAGCGTTGGGCATTGGAAGAAAGCGTGCTTCTATCTTGATGAATTACGGCAAATAAAATGAAGTACGAAGGGTCCATAGGCGCCGGTTCTTACGTAATTTATTTGTCATTGAATTATTTACTCTAAATCATAAAAATTCACGGGTATATGATATTGGATGTGGTATTCACATTTGTAATACACTACGTGGATTTAGAGTGGAAAGGAAGTCGGCCTATGGGGAGCAATATCTCGCACATGGGAAATGGTGCACATGCATTGTTGAAGCCATAGGAACGTTTAGATTAGTATAGCCTTCGGGCTTAGTATCGTTATTGAACAATTTCATTACGCACCTTCTATAATTAGAGGTGTTGTTTCCTTTTCGCTTTGTTGGATGATGGTTTTACTCATACTATTTCACGTAATGGAATTTCGCTTCTTTAAATGGTGTATTTTATTTTAATGCAATTCTTGTGAATGGTGTGTTTGAAATTGATGTGATTGGAAATGAATCTAACAAATATAATAATTGATGTTTAGCATCAATAAGAAGATAAAGTTAGACTTGAATTCTTCTTATCTTTGGAATTGTAGACTTGCTCATATAGGCAAGGCTCGCATGCATAAGTTGCAACAAGAAGGGCTTTTGCAAAATATCAATGATGAATCATTTGATAAATATGAGTCATGCATATCCGGGAAGATGACGAAGAAACCTTTTCATAGCAATATGGAGAGGACTTGATCTACTTGGTCTTATTCATACCGATATGTGTGGACCACTTAGACATGTGTCAAAGAGAGATGCTAGCTACTTCTTAACCTTCTTGATGATTTCAAATAGTTATGGTTATGTTTATTTACTTAAGCATAAAAATGAGGTGTTTGAAGCATTTAAGGTTTTCAAAGTCAAGTAGAACGCAATTGGGAAAGAAGATTAAAGCTCTTCGATCCGCTAGAGGAGGCGAGTATCTAAGCCAAGAGTTTCTGATTACTTAGGCGAGAATGGAATTATCCGAATCTCACTTCTCCATATAATCCACAACAAAATGGTGTATCCGAGAGAAGAAATAGTACATTGTTGCACATGATACGATCTATGTTTAATCTTACTATTCTACCTTTATCCTTTTGGGATTATGCTTTGGAATCACCGTTTCGCATTCTAAATATGGTTCCCACAAAGAAGTTTGATAAGACACCATATGAAATATGGCATGGTAAAGCTCCTAACTTTGTCTTATTTAAAGGTTTGGGGTTGTGAGGCGTATGTTAGGCGTGACTCGGAGATAAACTCCAACAAAGATCCGTAAAGTGTATCTTCGTAGGATACCCTAAGGAAACTATGGGTTACTACTTCTACTATCCAACCGAAAATAACGTAATTGTTGCTAGGTATGGAGATTTTCTTGAAAGAGATCTCGTATCTCAAGAATTCGATGGGAGTGTTTATGATCCGAAGATAATCAAGAAGATGCATTACCTTCTAAAAACACTAACGTACTTCCAGTGAGAACACGATAGTCCGGGTCCTCCACCGAAGTTGAAGTGATTCCGTTCGTAGATCCATAAGGACTACGCGTGCACTGAACGTCTATGTCTTAACGTAGAGGTTGAGGAAACTATGTTAGGAGATCTTGGAGAGCCTACTAGTTATAAAGCTGCCATGGCAAGTCCTGATAAGGAAAAATGGCAGGTTGCAATGAATGGGGAAATGCAATCCATGAGAGAAAATGAAGTCTAGGAAGGTCGATTTACCTCCAAACGCCAAGGTGGTTGGAAGTAAATGGCTCTATAAAATTAAGACTGACATGGATGGCAATATACACGTCTATAAAGCTCATCTAGTTGCGCAAGGTTTTACTCAAACTTATGGCATAGATTACGAGGAGACTTTTTCTCCTGTAGCGGACATTAGAGCTATTAGAATTCTCATAGCTATAGCAGCATACTATGACTATGAGATATGGCAAATGGATGTCAAAACCGCCTTCTTGAATGGTCGCTTAGATGAAGACCTCTATATGAAGCAACCTGAGGTGTTCGTGAATCTACAATTTCTAAACCGTGTATGCAAACTTCAAAGGTCCATTTATGGATTGAAGCAAGTATCAAGGCAATGGAATAAGAGATTTGATGAAGAAATCAAAAGGTATGGATTTATTCAAAATCTTGATGAGCCATGTGTATATCACAAAGTTAGTGGGAGGGATGTAATTTTCCTAATTCTTTATGTCGATGACATATTAATTATGGGAAAAGACATTCAAAGTTTGCAAAATGTTAAGGCATATCTTGGGAAGTGTTTTTCCATGAAGGATTTAGGAGAAGCTGCATACATTCTGGGAATCAAGATCTACCGAGATAGGTCAAAGCGGTTAATTGGTTTAAGTCAAAGCGCTTACATTGATAAAATATTGAAGAGATTCAATATGCAAAATTCAAGAAAGGATATTTGCCGATGGAAGTAAAGCATGGCTTATGTAGCGATATGTGCTTCAACACATCTTTGAGGTGCACGATGCGAGAAAGTTCCTTATGCTTGGTGTGGGATCTATTATGTATGTTGTGAGATGCATGATGAGTGTGTAAATACTCATCATTTTGGGTCAATCTGAATTGCAAAGCGTTTAAAAATGCTCGAAATGCATCAAAATCGACAATATCTCAAAATTGCATTTTATATGTTTCGGATGCAAAATGTTTAAAATCGATGAAAAATGAGCTAAGTTTACATAATTGGCGCTTCAGTCCCCAAGTTTCAAAAGTTGTCGAAAATAGTCCCCGAGCACTTAATTTCAAAGAAAAATCACCAAAGGTCCTTTTAAAATCATAAGTTGTCAAAATTAGTCCTTTGGTGAAAAATATCAAAAGTTTTGAGAAATTACAAGTTTGGTCCTCCAAGTTTAAAAATTGGCAAAAATGGTCCTTGGAAATTTGAAAATGTCAAGTTTGGTACTTATACTATTGAAGCTTGTCACTTTTGGTCCCTTGAAGCAACTTTGAGATATTGGCAGATTTGGTCCTTGAATTTTCAGAAATTGCACAATAGTCCTTGTTATTAATAACCCTTTTGACCTTTGGACCCTTGTCATACTCCTTTGGACCCCTGCCATATACCCATGACCCCTGCCAATACAACCTTGAACCCTGTCCTTTTAATATATAAAAAACCAAACTGCAAACGCCCCCTTTCTTCTTCCTTTTTCCCTCCCTTTTCTGCAAAACCAGCCACCAACACTTCTAGCTTCCCCTACTCCATGCTTTGTCCCCTCCAACCTCCACACCAATACAAATTGCATTAAATGCTTCCTTCCCTGTCCAAGATATCAGAACCAACTGGCAAAAACCTTTTCCCGCCAAATTCAATCCAATGGCCAAAATCTATTCTAGCCATCCAATGGTCCAGATTATTGCTGGGAAGTGATCAGAGGAGAGAGAGAAGACATATTGGTGTATAAAAGAGAGGAAGAGAGGCAAGGAGAAGTAGTACTTAGTTTTTTTATATACATGTATGTCGTTTTTAGTAGTAATGTTTTAATTTAAGTTTGAAGTTGTAATTTCCTGTTCTTATGTACTCCAATTAAGTTGTTTTCTCAATATAATCCAATTTCTAGTATCAAGTCAAAGTTTTAATATCAATTTAAGTTTCTATGCTTACTGTTAAGAAAATCAGTTTCAAAGTCTTATATCCAAGCTATCAGAAGCTCATTTTTCAATCCAAATAAGCTTATATAAGCTGCTTATAGCTTTTTGTAGGCTTATAACTCAAATTTAAGCAACTTACGTCTTGAGTCAACAAAAGTCAATTGTGCAGCATAATTGGTTCAAACAGGTTTGGAAATGGAATGGGATTGATGCAGTACATGGATTTGGGTTGATAATGAGCTAGGTTAGGGTTTGGAATAGGATAGTTGTTCCTGTGTTCAGTGGCAAGCCATTGTGGCTAAGGACAAATTGTAAGTCATTTTCAATAGAAATTGCATAATCTGTGTTTGTGATTTAGGTTAGATCTATCCTGTTTAATTAGTTGTTATTAGAGTAGTTAGACTCAGGTTCATCAAGAAAACAAGTTGATTCAGTGTTTAGTTCAGTTTAAATTTGCACATCAGTCATAAAAGGGTGTTTGGATCTGCCGCATTAACTGTAATTGAGGTTTATTCAGTAGTTAAAACCTGTTGTTTCATGCTTGTGTAGCTCTTTTATACTCATTGCAGTCATAAAAATGTATGTGCTTTAGCTCAAAGTCAAAATTCCTATTTATCTGTCTTAGTTGCTCAACTGTTGAGATTTTAAATAACCAAAAGCTTGTTTTGTGTTAAGAATTCATAGACATTGCTTGCATTGAGCTTATTTCATCTATTAACATCATAATCTGTCCACAAATTGGATTCAAAGTTCAAATAAGTCAACATCTTCAAAACTGCTCAAAAAGTCAAAAACATGAAATTCCAGTTTTGAGCCCAACTGAGAGGATTTTTCTTGAACTCATTTCTGGAACAAATTCAGTGAAACTTGGGATTTTAAAAACTTCAGCTGGTCTATTTACTTATCACCATTTTTGTAGATTTTTGCAAATTTTTTAAAAGCTCCAAAAAGGCTTGTGAATCTGTCTTATTTCCTGTGCACACACTCAAGATTAATCGAGTGTGCATGTTTATCTTGAGGCTTGCACAGAGCTCATAAGAGCTTGTCTAGGTCTCAGTATTTGGTTCATAAGTAGTTAGCCAGGTCTAGGTTAGGTTCCAACTCTTGGTTTTAAATTTTAGCTTATTGGGAAGCTTGCACTTAAGCTCAAACTTGGTACTGAAACTGTTTCAAGACTTATTCTCAAAATCACCAAATCATGGCAGTGAGTATATAGAGGTTAAGAGCAGTTGATACTTGTTGCATTTTGGTACTTTTAGTATATTATAGCTTTTGTAATCAGTTGGTGGCTTTTTGTGGTTCTTGGCTTATTTGAAGTGCTTATTCTATAAGCACTTGCTTTGCGATCCTTATTCTTACACACAACCCTCTGTTTTCTATTTTCTTAGATTCAAGATAAGAAATTAGACTTATCTTGAATTTTTCAGATTTTCTAAGTCGGTTTGCTATTTTCTTTATTTAAATCGGTTTTAGGCCTTTTTAATTAGCATTTAATACAATTAATTCGCACAAGTTTCAAAAAATAAGTTTTCATTTTCCTAGGTTAAGATAAATATAAAAAGTCAAAAAATATTTTTCCAGATTTTCTTAGTTTAATTTGTAATTTTTAGCAATTTAATTAGTTTTAAATAGTTTTAATTCATAGAAAATAGAAAATAATCGTAAAATATAAAATTAGTTTTGAAAATTCCCTTTGTTATTTTAGATTTTTCCAAGTCATAATTTCATTTTTCTAGCTTTATTTCATATTTTCTTGTATTTTAGGCTATTATTAAATAAGTAAAAATAGTTTTTAATTAATAATAATTAGATAAATAGTTATAAAAATAATTTTCTTTTCAAAAATTTTCTTTTATCATTAGGTTTGTAAAATATCATTTTCATATTTTTAGGATTAATATTGCTATAGTTTCACATTTTCTTTTGTACGTCGCGTAGTTTTAAATTAAATTTGTAATCAAAAACATCATTTTGCAAATAGTGATAGCATTTATTTAATATATTTTATCTTTTTAATTTTCTTTAATTTGCATTTAAGCCCATGTAATTTGTATACTTTTCTTTAGTTATAATCAATCAATCTCTTTTCCGTTCAAATCTCTCGATCACTATTCGTTTGGTGATTCATCGCGATAGCTTCATTTGGGACATAACGACAGGGAAACACTATACTCTCCGGATCTTCATTGCATTCGTTTCGAGATCGTTTTAAGTTTGTTACGGTTGGCCATTCACAAGTGGTCGGCTTGAGTGATAAAACTTGACGGTTTATACGAATCAAATTTTAGCGCACGCCGGGAGTGTCTTGATTATCTTCCGTCTAGCAGTTAGTGATTTGAATATTCACTCTTTGTTCATACCATCTATCTATATCTATATAAATATTTTCTTATAAAAATCCAAAAAAAACCCAACGACTTAAAAACGATAAAACACAAAAATATTTTCCTTTTGTTTCTATATATGTATCAAAGATAAAAATACAAAAAGATTTGTCGTTTTCTTAATAATAAACAACATAAAAGATTACCACCGCAAACCAAGGCAGTGTACTACCTAACTGGGGGTACGACCATAATAAGTTCCCGAACTAAAGATTTAAAACTTGCCTTTGTGTCCTTGTGATTGGTGTACCTTTTTCAAAGAAGCCATTCATCTTGTGATTATTGGTTTAAGTTCACTGTTGTTTTGCCTCGATTTTGTTTTAATTGGATTTGTTGTGATATCTACTTGTCAAAACCAGAAAACCTAAAAAGATTCTTCTCACCCCATTTTCATAAAATATCTTCATAATTCCATTCTCTCCTTAACTCGAGGTTCCTTAGAGTTAACTCTAGTGTATGCACACTCGCTCTTCTAGATCCGTAAGCCCATTTCGTGAGCTTGTCAAGATTCCAAGAAGGCATGTCCAGTGAACTTTCGCTCCATCGGTCGGATCCGAGATCCGGATCGCTCACACTACTTCCGTTATCATGGCGGAAGAACGCCCTATGTTCGACGGGTATGGAGATGCTATTGTTGTACCAGCCATTGTGGTGAAAATTTTGAACTCAAAACCGGTTATCGAATCTTGTAACCTCAAATCAATTCTACGGTTTTGAGCGGATGATCCTCATGCTCATATTCGATGGTTTAACAAGATTGCATCTACCATCAAATACAAGAATGTCCCTACGATGTTTGTTAAGCTTCTTCTGCTCCCATTTTCTCTTAAGGGACAACCCCTCGGTCGATTGAGACATGGGAAGACACAGTGAAGAAATTTGTGAATGAATTTTATCCACCTTCCAAAACCACGAGTCTTAAAATGAAATCATCAAGTTCACTCAAAAGTTTGATGAATCCTTTAGTGAATCGTGGGATCGTTTTAAGGAATTGCTTCATAAATGTCCTCACCACGGTTTCTCCGAGTTGATGCAACTCGATACTTTCTATAATGGAGTGAGTCAATCGATCAAGATTCTCTCAATTCCTCCATTGGAGGAAATTTCTTGAGTAAAGCACAAAGAAGCTTTAGCGATCATTGAAAACAAGTCTAAAGTCCGCCTTTGCACGAAGCAAGCGGTTGTTTCCCAAGTCGGTGTTGGTCCTTCTTCTTCATCGCCGTGAGTCGACCTAGCACCGATGCTAAGATTGACAAACTCACGGAAGCTATTCAAGCTTTGGTTCTCTCCAACCAAAAGAAAGTTTCTTTTCCACAAACTTCACCTCCTGGAAGTTAAGAAAGTGGAAGTATGTGTTACTGCGGTGGCCCCATGCTTACTACAATTGTATGGCCACCGATGGTAACCCCTTTGAAGCTAATCTTTGTGGGCGGGATTTCTAATCAAGGAGGCAACCAATATCGTGCTCCTATAGACCCGAACCACCGTCCTAACCACTACCTCGACCTCCGGTTTCAACCAAAACCGTAATCAAAATCGAGAATAGACCAAACCAAGGTTTTCAAAACCAAGGTAATTTTAGTCCAAACAACGGTTTTCAAAATCAAAATCAAAATTTCCAACACCAAGGAAATTTCAATAGAAACCAAGTCGGGAAATTTCAACCAAGGGTATTTTCATGGTAATAATCAAGGAAATTTTCAAAATCAAGGCCCTAATCCAAACAATAGAGGCCAAAATTTTCCTGTGCAAACTCAAGCCATTGTTCCAATCGGACCATCATCGATGAGTTGTTGAAACAATTCATGAAATCGAGAGGAAATGAACAGGTTGTTGGTTAGCCGATTTCGACATTAAGAAGTCTTTAAATGATCGACCCTCGGGCTCGTGTACTCTACCTAGCAACACGATCGCTAATCCGGAGCGATGCAAAGGCGATCACAACCGAAGTGGTGCTTCTATGATGGAACCGCTATTCCTACTACCTCTTCTTCTTCTCTCCCGAAGGTAGTGGAAAGTGAACACGAGGCGACAAAGGACAAGGAACTTCCTACTAATAACGGAGGTACCAACAATGTCCATCCTCAGGTTGTCCCAAAAACCAAACCTGGAGTTGTTTTGAACCTCCAGTCGGCAACCCCAAATCCAAAACCTCTATTCCTTACCCCTCACGTTTAAATGAGCAAAAGCTCCGCGAAAAAGCCAGTCATCAAATGGAAAAATTCTTTCAAATTTTCCAAGAACTTCATTTTGACATAAGCTTTGCGGATGCCATCATGTTGATGCCCAAGTTTGCATCGACTCTCAAACACATGTTGAGCAATAAGGAAAAACTGTTTGAAATGGCTAAAACTCCTCTGAACGAGAACTGCTCAGCAGTCTTGTTAAAGAAGCTTCCCGAGAAGCTTGGAGATCCCGGAAAATTTCTTCTTCCTTGTGTTTTTCCAGGGATGATTGAATGCTTTGCCCTTGCCGATCTTGGTGCAAGCATCAATCTGATGCCTTATTCAGTGTGGAAGAAACTTTCTCTTCGGAACTTATTCCTACCGCATGACTCTTGAGCTTGCGGATCGTTCTATATCGCGTCCTCTTGGCATCGCCGAGGATGTATTCGTGAAAGTATGAAAGTTCCATTTTCCACCGACTTTGTGGTTGTTGATTTCGATGCGATCCTCGGGTTCCCTCATTGTTGGGCGAGGATTCACGAGCGGGTCGTGCTCTCATTGATGTATTTGAGCAAGAAATCACTCTACGTGTGGGTAATGAAGTCGTCACTTTAACCTTGATCAAACTTGAGGTACTCTCAAATTATGATCTTGAATCAATTAATCGAGTTGATTTAATTGATATTGCTTGCAGGAGTACTCTCAAGAGTTTCTTGGTTATCTTCATAATTACGTGAGTGGAGATTCCACCACATCTTCTCAACCAATCATTGCCGACTCTTCCCTCTCACCCATTTGAGGAGGTGACTTCCTTCCGGAAGAGATCGATGAATTTCTTGTTATCGATGAATCAATTCCGCTGGAATTGATGGTGTTTATGATTCGGAGGGGATATTCTTTATCTTGAGAAATTGCTAAATGAAGATCCATTACCTTCACTCCTCCGAAAGAGATCACGAATGAGGAAATCAAATCGGTACAAACTTCTCTCAAGAATTTCCCGAGGTTGAACTTAAGGACTTACCTCCTCATCTCGAGTATGCATTCTTGGAGGTGATGATAAATTACCCGTCATAATTGCTAAAGACTTAACCGAGGAGGAGAAAATCGCTCTCATAAAGGTCTTGAAGTCACACAAGCAAGCAATTGCTTGGAAACTCTCCGACATTAAGGGTATCAACCACGAGTTTTGTACTCACAAAATCTTGATGGAGGATGACTTCAAACCGGCAGTCCAACATCGTAGAAGGGTGAATCCTAAGATTCATGAGGTTATCAAACAAGAGGTTCTCAAACTTCTTGATGCCGGTTTAATTTACCCGATCTCGATAGTCCTTGGGTTAGCCCAATTCATTGTGTTCCAAAAAGGGTGGCATAACTGTTGTCACAATGAAGAAAACGAGTTAATTCCAACTCGATTGGTTACGGATGGCGTGTGTATTGACTATCGCAAGTTAAACGAAGCCACCCGTAAAGACCATTTTCCTCTACCCTTCATGGACCAGATGCTTGAGAGATTAGCAGGAACGAATACTATTGTTTCCTTGATGGTTTTCGGGTTACTTTCAGATCCCCATTGATCCGCCGGATCAAGAAAAGACCACATTCACCGCCCATACGGAACATTTGCCTACAGACGTATGCCTTTTGGCCTATGTAATGCTCCCGCACGTTCCAACGATGTATGATGGCAATTTTCCACGACATGATCGGGGAAACTATGGAGGTGTTTATGGATGACTTCTCGGTCATCGGGGACTCGTTTCAAACATGCCTCTCCCATTTAGATAAAATGCTCAAAAGGTGTGAAGACACCAATCTTTGTCTAAATTGGGAGAAGAGTCACGTTATGGTCAAAGAAGGCATAGTCCTTGGCCATAAGATTTCCAAAAACGGGATTGAGGTAGATAGAGCAAAAGTTGATGTTATTGCTAAATTACCTCATCCTACTACCGTCAAAGGTATTAGGAGTTTTCTAGGTCATTCGGGTTTTATCGTGATTCATACAAGATTTCTCTAAAATCGCTCGCCTATGACCCATCTTCTTGAAAAGATGCTCCTTTTATCTTCTCTCCGAGTGCATCGAAGCTTTTGAAACATTAAAGAAAAAGCTACGGAAGCACCCATTCTAGTTGCCCGATCGGGATTTACCCTTTGAGCTCATGTGCGATGCAAGTGATTTTGCTATCGGTGCGGTCTTGGGCAACGAAAACCAAGCATTTTCACCTATCCACTACATAAGTAAGACTATGATGAAGCTCAAACCCATTACACCACTACGTAAAAGAATTATTAGTCGTGGTGTATGCGTTTGAAAAGTTTCGACCATACCTTATATTGACCAAATGCGTGGTGTATACGGATCACTCGGCCTCAAATATCTCTTTGCAAAACAAGATGCAAAGCGAGATTGCTCATTGGGTTCTCCTCCTACAAGAATTTGATATCATTATACGTGATAAAAAGGAGCCGAGAACACGTCACGATCATCTATCCCGTCTAGAAAACCCTCACCAAGATGTGTTCGAGAAAAGGAAATAAATGAAACATTTCCTCTTGAAACACTTAATGTGGTTTCTTTTCGTGGAGACTCTTCTACCCCATGGTTTGCTAACTTTGCAAATTACCATGCGGGTAACTTTGTGGTGAAAGGGATGTCGTCCCAACAGAAAAACAAATTCTTTAAAGATGTGAAACATTATTTCGGACGACCCCTACTTGTTCAAAATTTGCGGATCAAGTCATCAGCGATGTGTGTATGGTCGAAGCCAATGACATTCTCAAGGCTTGCCATTATGGACCCTCTTGGGGACATCATAGCCCCAACTACACCGCCAAGAAGGTGTTTGATTCCGGATTCTATTGGCCCACGATTTATAAGGATGCCCATGAATTTGTCAAAACTCGTGACGCTTGTCGTCACGAACATCTCATTAAAGAAATGAAATGCCGCAAAACGTCATTCAAGTGTGTGAGATTTTGACATCCGGGGCATTGACTTTATGGGCCATTTCCTTCTTCTCATGGTAATAAATACATACTCGTGGCCGTTGACTATTTGTCAAAATGGGTAGAAGCTAAGGCTTTGCCTACCAACGATGCCCGAGTTGTTGTGAAATTCTTAAAATCTCTTTTGCTAGGTTTGGAACTCCACGAGCTATAATCGGTGATCGTGGTACGCATTTCTGCAATGACCGGTTTGAAAGAGTCATGCAAAAGTATGGTGTAACTCACCGTCTCTCTGCGTACCACCCCAAACTAGTGGGCAAGTGGAAGTTTCCAACCGAGGATTAAAGAATTCTTGAGAGGACGGTTGGCGAAAACCGTGCCTCTTGGTCGGATAAGCTAGATGACGCACTGGGCCTTCCGTTGCAACATAAAACACCCATCGGTGTACTCCATACAAGCTTGTATACGGAAGGCATGTCATCTGCGGTTGAGCTTGGGCACAAGGCATATTGGGCCTTGAAGCATGCCAATTTCGATATTCGAGACGACTAGTGATCACCGGAAAGTTCAAATGAATGAATTAAATGAACTCCGTGATCAAGCATCTGAGAACTCTTTGATCTATAAAGAAAAGACAAAGAAGATTCATGACTCAAAATCAAAACCACGTTTTCAACGTCGGTGATCGAGTCCTTCTTTTCAACTCAAGATTGAAGATTTTCTCGAAAACTAAAATCACTGTCCGGACCATTCACCATCACTAAAGTATTTCCATATGGAACCATTGAGTTATCTCAACCCGATGGTCCAAACTTTAAAGTGAATGGTCATCGGTTGAAGCATTATTTTGGAGAGGACATTCCTTCATGGTTGTCCCGGATCTACAAACTTTCCCCATGAACCAATGAATGCGGGATCGAGTCAAGCTAGCGACTCGGGAATCAAAAACAAGAGCATGCCATATGGGTTTTCACCCATATTTCGACTTCTTTCTTCTTTCTACCACCCTAGTGTGGGGAGTTGCCCACTGTTGTATATAAGTTTCAAAAAAAAAAAAAAAAAAAACTTTCAAATAATTGCCGTAGTATTTCCCTTTTCGTTCTCGGTTTCGGCATAACCGCGGTACTTTGAATATTTAGGCAATATTCATTTCTAAGTGTGGGGAATTCTCACTAATTTTATCATGTAATTATACCGCCTAATTCCCGTTTTTGGCCAAAAATTTTTTTGGAGTAAGTGTTTTACACTTACTCGCCTATTGGTTATCGATCCGCCATGTCTAATAAACAAAAGGATTGGCTAATCCGGGAGCAAACGGCTCTTGGTAAAGATATCTCAAATCCGTTGACGGCTTGCAATTTGCCCAAAATTGTATGGTATTCACTTTCACCATATCCTAAAAGTGAAGAGTTGGCTAGCCCGCAAGTTTATGGCTTGTGGTAAAGGCGATTGGAAAACCATAATTGGTAATCACTCACCAAAGATAATATTGATAATTTATCTAAGAGTTGGCTAGTCCGTAAGCAAACGGCTTCTTGTAAAGACAAATCAAATCCGTTGGAAGGTGGTGGTTTGCTCAAAATCACATGGTTATCGTGTACCATAGTTCTTACTTGAACTGAAACATTTGGCTACTCCGAACTAATGGCTTTTGGTAAAGAGATTCAAATCCATTAAGTTTTTCTCAAAAGATTGCTAGGACTAGCAATAGTTTAGTGTGGGGATTGATGAGTGTGTAAATACTCATCATTTTGGGTCAATCTGAACTAAAACGTTTAAAATGCTCGAAATGCATCAAAATCTTGAAAATATCTCAAAATTGCATTTTATATGTTTCGGATGCAAAATGTTTAAAATCGATGAAAAATGAGCTAAGTTTGCATAATTGGCGCTTTCAGTCCCCCAAGTTTTAAAAGTTGTCGAAATAGTCCCCGAGCACTTAATTTCAAAGAAAAATAACCAAAGGTCCTTTTAAAATCATAAGTTGTCAAAATTAGTCCTTTGGTGAAAAATATCAAAAGTTTTGAGAAATTACAAGTTTGGTCCTCCAAGTTTAAAATTGGCAAAATGGTCCTTGGAAATTTGAAAATGTCAAGTTTGGTCCTTATACTATTGAAGCTTGTCACTTTTGGTCCCTTGAAGCAACTTTGAGATATTGGCGATTTGGTCCTTGAATTTTCAGAAATTGCACAATAGTCCTTGTTATTAATAACCCTTTTGACCTTTGGACCCTTGTCATACTCCTTTGGACCCCTGCCATATACCCATGACCCCTGCCAATACAACCTTGAACCCCGTCCTTTTAATATATAAAAAACCAAACTGCAAACGCCCCCTTTCTTCTTCCTTTTTCCCTCCCTTTTCTGCAAAACCAGCCACCAACACCTCTAGCTTCCCCTACTCCATGCTTTGTCCCCTCCAACCTCCACACCAATACAAATTGCATTAAATGCTTCCTTCCCTGTCCAAGATATCAGAACCAACTGGCAAAAACCTTTTCCCGCCAAATTCAATCCAATGGCCAAAATCTATTCTAGCCATCCAATGGTCCAGATTATTGCTGGGAAGTGATCAGAGGAGAGAGAGAAGACATATTGGTGTATAAAAGAGAGGAAGAGAGGCAAGGAGAAGTAGTACTTAGTTTTTTTATATACATGTATGTCGTTTTTAGTAGTAATGTTTTAATTTAAGTTTGAAGTTGTAATTTCCTGTTCTTATGTACTCCAATTAAGTTGTTTTCTCAATATAATCCAATTTCTAGTATCAAGTCAAAGTTTTAATATCAATTTAAGTTTCTATGCTTCTTGTTAAGAAAATCGCTTCAAAGTCTTATATCCAAGCTATCAGAAGCTCATTTTTCAATCCAAATAAGCTTATATAAGCTGCTTATAGCTTTTTGTAGGCTTATAACTCAAATTTAAGCAACTTAGGTCTTGGGTCAACAAAAGTCAACTGTGCAGAATAATTGGTTCAAACAGGTTTGGAAATGGAATGGGATTGATGCAGTACATGGATTTGGGTTGATAATGAGCTAGGTTAGGGTTTGGAATAGGATAGTTGTTCCTGTGTTCAGTTGTAAGCCATTGTGGCTAAGGACAAATTGTAAGTCATTTTCAATAGAAATTGCATAATCTGTGTTTTTGATTTAGGTTAGTTCTATCCTGTTTAATTAGTTGTTATTAGAGTAGTTAGACTCAGGTTGATCAAGAAAACAAGTTGATTCAGTGTTTAATTCAGTTTAAATTTGCACATCAGTCAAAAAAAGGTGTTTGGATCTGATGCATTAACTGTAATTGAGGTTTATTCAGTAGTTAAAACCTGTTGTTTCATGCTTGTGTAGCTCTTTTATACTCATTGCAGTCATAAAAATGTATGTGCATTAGCTCAAAGTCAAAATTCCTATTTATCTGTCTTAGTTGCTCAACTGTTGAGACTTTAAATAACCAAAAGCTTGTTTTGTGTTAAGAATTCATAGACATTGCTTGCATTGCGCTTATTTCATCTATTAACATCATAATCTGTCCACAAATTGGATTCAAAGTTCAAATAAGTCAACATCTTCAAAACTGCTCAAAAAGTCAAAACATGAAATTCCGCTGAGCCCAACCGAGAGGATTTTTCTTGAACTCATTTCGAACAACTTCAATTGAAACTTGGGATTTTAAAACTTCACCGGTCTATTTACTTATCACCATTTTGTAGATTTTGCAAATTTTTAAAAGCTCCAAAAGGCTTGTGAATCTGTCTTATTTCCACAAGCACACACTCAAGATTAATCGAGTGTGCATGTGTTTTGTGCTGAGGCTTGCAGAGCTCATAAGAGCTTGTCTAGGTCTGGTATTTGGTTCATAAGTAGTTAGCCGTGTCTAGGTTAGGTTCCAACTCTTGGTTTTAAATTTTAGCTTATTGGGAAGCTTGCACTTAAGCTCAAACTTGGTACTGAAACTGTTCTTAGACTTATTCTCAAAATCACCAAATCATGGCGGTGAGTATATAGAGGTTAAGAGCATTTGATACTTGTTGCATTTGGTACTTTTAGTATATTATAGCTTTTGTAATCGGTTGGTGGCTTTTGTGGTTCTTGGCTTATTTGAAGTCTTATTCTATAAGCACTTGCTTTCGATTCCTTATTCTTGCACACAACCCTCTGTTTTTCTATTTTCTTAGATTCAAGATAAGAAATTAGACTTATCTTGAATTTTCAGATTTTTCTAAGTCGGTTTGCTATTTTTCTTTATTTAAATCGCTTTTAGGCCTTTTAATTAGCATTTAATACAATTAATTGAGAAAAGTTTCAAAAAATAAGTTTTCATTTTTCCTAGGTTAAGATAAATATAAAAAGTCAAAAAATATTTTTCCAGATTTTCTTAGTTTAATTTGTAATTTTAGCAATTTAATTAGTTTTAAATAGTTTTAATTCATAGAAAATAGAAAATAATCGGAAAAATATAAAATTAGTTTTGAAAATTCCTTTGTTATTTTAGATTTTTCCAAGTCATAATTTCATTTTCTAGCTTTATTTCATATTTTCTTGTATTTTAGGCTATTATTAAATAAGTAAAAATAGTTTTAATTAATAATAATTAGATAAATAGTTATAAAAATAATTTTCTTTTTCTAAAAATTTTATTTTATCATTAGGTTTGTAAAAATATCATTATCATATTTTTAGGATTAATATTGCTATAATTTCACATTTTCTTTTGTACGTCACGTAGTTTTTAAATTAAATTTGTAATCAAAAACATCATTTTGCAAATAGTGATAGCATTTATTTAATATATTTTATCTTTTTAATTTTCTTTAATTTGCATTTAAGCCCCTGTAATTTGTATACTTTTTCTTTAGTTATAATCAATCAATCTCTTTTCCGTTCAAATCTCTCGATCACTATTCGTTTGGTGATTCATCGCATAGCTCATTGGGACATAACGACCGGGAAACACTATACTCTCTAGATCTTCATTGCATTCGCTTTCGCATCGTTTTAAGTTTGTTACGGTTGGCCATTCACAGTGGTCGGCTTGAGTGATAAAACTTGACGGTTTAGCAAGAATCAATGCACAAGGCCGATGTGGCGTTCGCTCAAAACATGACCAATCGATATCAACAGAATCCGGGTAAACTTCATCGGATCGCTATTAAACATATTCTAAAGTATCTTAGGAATACGAAGATATGTTTTAGTGTATGGTGGAAATCCGCATACGTAGCTTGGTGTTACAGTTCTTGTGATGCGTCCCGGCAGTGTGATAAAGATGATACGAAGTCTCAAACGGGTTATGTCTTTGTCATCAATGGAGGAGCAATTGATGGAAGAGCAAGAAGGTAGTACGATTATGATGTCTCGCGATGTGTTTAATACATAGCCGCTTCTTAAGTCGCAATGGAGGCTATTTAGATTAGGAAATTCATTTCGTGGCTTGGTGTTATGCCTTCAATTGAATCGCCTATTGATATGTATTGTGACAATTCTGCGCAATCATATTTGCAAATGAACCCAGAGTCATGAAGGGCACCGTACATTTTCTACTAAGTATCACTATGTTCGGGAACAAGTCCGTGAAGGTGAAATTAATCTATTGAAAGTTCACACGATGATAACTTAGTTGATCCTTTCACTAAGGCTTTACCTAAAGACAAGCTTATTGGACTTGCCAATGGAATTGGACTTCGTTTAGCTAATAGTTTCATGCATAACTGTGATTAGTATTTGGATAAAGGATATTGTAAAACATTTATTATTTTGATGAAAGAAAGTTTGGATTATGTTTATTTTCATTTATAATATTGTTGTCCTATATTTGCATGTTTAATCCGTGAATAACTAAGGTATTCTAAATGTCCGTTTTCGATTAATGATATGGGAGTATCATTAAATTAAGACAAATCGAGAGATGTGGTAGAATATACTTGAAAGTATATTGATGAAAATGCATACCAATTTCGGATGATATTCAATGAATTGAATATAGGACTTATCTCAACTACATAATTTACTTTGTGGATATTGTTATAAGTAAATTATGAATAGTTATCCTCGGACTTGAGATACCGATAAGTGTCATAAATGTAGTGCATTTACGTGGAGCAACTTAACGCTATACGAATCGGTAGTCATAAGGGTTGTTTTCGAAATGTTACAAAGTTTGTGGGTTATTCTTGTAGTCAAGATAGAATTTGTTCCTTCAAATTTATTTGGAGTTTAATATCATTGGGCCCTCGTAGGGTTGACAAGATGATTGTGCGGCCGCACCCAAATCTCCCTAAATATGTTTAGATGATTTGGTAATCTTGGTCAATCACTTATAACGAGAAACAGAATAATTTTATAAAGAATGACTTAATTCCATATCTTTATTTAACGTGGTATTAGAAACAAAAGGATAATAATAATGAGAAATCATTAAAAGGTTTTCCATGAGCCTTACTCGAGTCGTACTAGAGGCATCGAAATGTTGCTAGACGCTAACCGATGTGATCACTCTATTAAGATATATCCAAGTGGGAGCTGTTAGTTTTATGGATATAAATTAGTAGACGTGAGTTAGGATCGAACTCGAGACCACGGGATTGCACACTTTACGTATGAGAATTAAAGTTAAATAATTAAATATAAACGTTATATTTATTTATTGATTAAACGAAATAACTAACGGACGTTAAGTTATTAATGTAATGGACTAACGGGCGTTAAGTGTATTTGGAAAAGGACTAAATTGCAAAAGTTGGGAAGGTTCCGGAATCCCTTTGGGATGCCCATAACCGATCGGCCAAAGGGAGGACCCAACCCAATCCAACTTTGACTCAAACTTGTTCACCAAGTTTGCTTGAGTATATATACAAAACCTAGGGTGTTTGTAAATTATCTCTTGTGCTCATTAGCTAAACCCTAAAACAGTTTATGTGTGTGTTTTTGTGTTCCAAACCGATCGGCCACCTCCCATAGGTGTCGATCCACTTCTTTTCCAAACATCAAGTTATTTGGTTTGATAAAACTAGCATTACTTTAATTCGGTTTAGTACGTGTGTACAAGAAAGTGGTAATAACACAATATTGTTATTATTCTTGGATTGAATTACAAAACGGTAAGGGGTAATTCACATAATCCTAATTAAATCAAATTAGGGTTCTTCCATTGCTAGTTTGTGGATTTGATTCTTGTTCGGCTCGAATCAAGTAATGTACGCATATTCTTCTTATGTTAATTAATTATTCGCTAATAAATCCTATACGCTTCCGCATGTGTTCTTTGATGTTTTGTGATTATTTATTTGAGTGTCATGATATCTAATTCCAACAGCAAGAATATACCGTCAATTGCGAATAACCATGCCAATGAATCGTCATCTCTGGCAAGGTAAAAATCGTAGCAAGTGCTTATAATGGGGATGATCTCTTTGACTTTTTTTATTACTTGATCTTCAGAGTCAGAGATTTGAGTGGGCTTTAGTACGCTTTGAGCGGCAAGGAGCTTGCTTCGTTCCATCTTCTGATATAGTTCGTGGTGAAAATGGTATAAAGGCCCGAGCCCTGTCCGTTGAGGGGCATATGCTTCAGGCTTTTCTTCTTTTCGAGTTTTCGGAACTACAAATATGGAAACTGGAGGGGTATCACCTGTAAATGCAAGTTGGGTTTTTAGAGTTTTGCTAATATGATCGACCCATTGTTTGTCTCCGGAGTTAAGTCCCAAAAACAGGTCAATAGAAGCCATTTGATACCAAGTTAGTAAAAAAAATGTACTCTGAATATGGATGATCTATGCTAATATTTTTCAGTTTAAGTAGTTCAAATGTTAGTGCTTGGTCAACCTTAGTTAACTTTGCCAATAAATGTTTTAGTCCATGGATGTTGATCTAAATGCTTAGTTAGTTACTCTTCATATCACTCTAACAACTTTGGGGTCAACAATTTAAACAAGTCAATACGAAAAAAAAATTGGTAACCTAATAAAAGATTATAAATGGTAGAATATGAACCTAACAAAACCAAACCAAGCTTGTTTGGATCCCAAAAAGAGATTATATTATGACTCGGTGAGAACGTTTTAAATTCAAATAAATTTGGTTTCACATTTTGTTAAATAAAAATAATAGTGCAATGTAGTTTGTAATCTAATGAAAATAACATAAATTTAGAACAAGAGTAATGACAAGGGTAGAAAGTTTTCAATTGTCGACTTGTCGTGTATATAATCTTTATAAACTTGTAAAGTACCAAAAATGTTACGTATCTTTTATAATAGATTATCAAGATACGGAAAGGAACAAGAGGAATTCGTGTAACTTTGATGCGATATTATTGCTAAATAGTCTTTTGAGTACATCCCATACTCCTCTCCGACGGGATTATGTATGTTGTTAATTTGGATCATGCGTTATTATATATGACATGTGTGTCTCTTTAAACTAGCTAGCATAATGTACAAGCAATGAGGTAGCAAGAAGAGTAAACATCGAAAAGCCTAGCACAAAACATATACCATACATTGTATCATAAACTTAACCTGTGTGAATCAGATTGCTGAAATAATCGAGCCAGCTCCGGCTAACCTTTAGTTCTTACAAGGATTATGATGCGGGCCCAAGCGTTGAGGAACGGGCCATCATGTATTTGGAGGCCCAGGATCGTTTGACAAAAGGAGCCTCACTAAAATGGGCATAAATTGGGCTACGGGACTCCATTTCAGGCCTATGACAAGTCAAATCGAAGCTTGGAACGAGGAGCACGTCATGATAAACTGACTACGTCGGTTTATTTAAACTTTGAGCCCCAAAAGCTCTATTTTATTAGTTATTCACATTTTATGTTTTTCGGGTTCCATTTCGCTTTTGCTTATTTAATAGCTCCTTTGTAATCTTGAATAATCGGTTCAAAGAAATACCAAAAGTCTATTTTTGGCGTTATTTTGCTAAGAATCCTAATAGTCGGCATTCGATTGAATCAACGATTATTGGAAGAATCGATCCTGATATTCGTGTGAATCAACAGGCTTGATTTGTGCTATCTTGTTGTTTAGCCTACGTCAGTTATTAATCCTTGAATACGACAAGAAGTAAATTCAATAAAAAAATGTCAGCTATGTGGACTGATTGTTACTAAATCTTTGATAATTGGACAATTATTTTGCATCCTAACAAACTGCAAAAATAATGCAACTAACACTGTTTATATGTAAGAGAACTCGAAGAAGAGTAATATCTATTTGGGATAGCTAGCTAGCTATCCCAAATAGATTATGTAGTAATGCTATATTTCTTTTTTTTTTTTTTATTTATAATATTTTTTTTCTTATTCTTTTTCTTATTTTTAAGAGTAGTAGTACATTGAGAAAGGTAGCTTAAAGCTAGGAATAACAAGACAACAACAAAAAGAACCAGAATAAAAGCGCGCCGAACCTTAACCAAACACTCCTAGAGTAAGAGGCTAACGAAGGCCCAAAACAGCAGCGATTCAATGAGGCTAGGCCAGTAATTAGACATAAGCATACGACAATAACGTGTCTTTCGCTTCATACCAATCATAAACATTGGAAAAAGCTTGCCATGTTAATATGAATAGCGTCACAACGCTAACCATAAACACGACAATCTTCCACGAAGCTTCTACCCAACTGCCAATAGCCCTTAAAGCCACCAAAATCTAATATGCTAGTTTCTTCAGTAGCAAATATGGCTTCACTATCAGCCTACTTTCATAAACCTTCTTAACTTCCTTAATATTTCCTTGCAACTCCTTTTTCTCTTTCAAATTCATGCTCGTGATAAAAGTATGCATCCCCGTGAAGAATTTGACAACCACTGCCTCACTCAAGTCACCTTTGATTATATTCTCGTTTTGAAGAAGCTTGACATCGTTTACATTCACGATTAGCTAAGCTATAAGACCAATATATTCAGTAAGTGGTAGGTAGCTAGAGTTGGTCGTTAAGATGTCGTAAGTAATCAAATTTCTTAATATTATATCTGAGTCGGTACTTAATGTAACACATGGCAGGTGAAAATCCTTTCCATGAATAACGATATTCCGAATGCCTTCACACTTCGGTAGGCTGTGAAACCTGAATTTATCTCTATCATGAAGCTTGGATGCAGAAGGCGTGGTTGTTGTGTTTCGCTGAAATTTTCTAGAAATGTTATCGTTTGTTTATATGCTTGGACGATTTCGTCTTTGGAAATGTTATCTAATAAACTGGATCTCCTATGGTACTTGAATGAGAATAACATTCGTGAAAGGTTATGGATATAAATTAATATTAGTATGACCGGATTCGAACTCGAGACTTTGGGATTGCACACATTACGATGAGAATCAATGTATAAATAATTAATATATAAAATGTTATATTTAATTATTTGATCACGAATAAAACAATTAACGAGAGTTGGTATTTAACAGAGTTTGGTTAACGGTCGTTAAATATTAAGTTAAAGGACTAGAGATGAATATAGAATTCGGGAAAGTTCTAGAACTCCATGAGGAGTCATAACCGGTCGTGGGTAGGGTTTTGCAAACCCTATTCCACTCAAACTTGTCCTCCAAGGTTTCTAGGCTATAAATACAAATGGTTTGTGATTTATTTTTGCATCTCTTGTAACCCTAACTAATATATCTTCTCTTCTTCTTTCCCTCTCTTGTGTTCAACCGATTTCCACACTCTAAACACCTTGGGTGTCGATTTCTAGAACACAACATAAGTGATAGATTTGTTTCGTGATCAAGAACCTAGCTTTTCTCATTGATTCGCTACTAATATGTGTGTACAAGAACGAAGAGCAAATACACTTGTGTGTTACATATCTTGGGTTGATTTCTTTGTGAAGTCGAAATTCACAAACCCTAATTGTAGGGTTCTTGGTTCTTGATCCTAATTTGAGGTTTTCATAAACCCTAATTGTATTGATTGATAAAAGGTACGCATCCTATTTAAATTCGGTTAATTAGTTTACATGTATTTAGATTCTACTTGCTTCCGCTATTTTCTTTGATGATGTTTATGTTTTATAATTGTTATGTATTCATAAAACCCAACAAAGCCATCACGAGCCGTTAATACTATGTAATTAATTACCGAAACACATAAAATTTGAACATTTGTGTGATTATTACATGTTTATGGTTTCTAGGGTTTAAAAATTAAAACCCTAATTTTTTAATATGGGTCGAATACCTAATTTTATTTAATTAGGCTTTAGTTTTGTTAAAATTTGTAGAAACCCTAAGATTGCATGTAATTTTTATGTGAATAATTATGTATAATCGTTATGTGTCATAATTATGCGTATCTTGGGTATTCTTGAATAATTGTTATGTGAAATCCATGGTAAAACATGCATCTTTTATCATGGATTATTGCTTATATGATTAAAGCGTTAAGTATATGTTTATGTGATTAATTGTTAAGAAAATTCACATGTAATTCGTTTGATAAATATTGAATTGGGAAGACCTCAATATATCTAATGAATCACTTATGTGCTATGTGGTATATGATTAACTATGGCTTACGAATCGACTCGTCAATGTATGTGGCTCACTTACCTTAGTAGGTGAAAGCCCTAGTTAATATATGCATTGTTATAAACCTAGAAGTGATTATTAGGGTTTTAACGAACAAATTATGCATGTGGCTATTTATTTTACATATGGTAATTGTTATGATATATGTGCATTATTTGAGTTGGTTAATTGTTACCTTTGTTTATAAAATTGTTTGACATGTTTGTAAGCAAACGGGTATTTTTATGAAAAGAAAAGTTAACCGGACTAAATAATGGTGAAATTGGATTTGTTTTCTAAGTATTAAATCTTGAACTTTTAGTCGACTGATGCGACTGTACTAAATGGTTAGAATGGCTCACCCATTATGACAAACTGTGTGAGTGGTTTAAGGAGGGTCCGACATTAAATTGCGACTCAAAAGAAGAAGGGTTTTAATATGCTTCGCGCTGACCAACTTCTCTGCCACTTTGTGCGTCATATTTAGAGCTACCTAGTATAACCATTATATGTATGAAGCATCTTAATGCAAAGTTGTAAGTTTGTCAACGATCGATTAAAACTTTATAGAATTTAATCTTAGAAATTTAAAACTAATGAGTAAAGTTTTGTAAAATTTTATGTTATGAAAATGTATGCATGCTTCTTCATACATAAGTTTTGATTTCACATCAAAAAAAATTGTACCCTTAAATTTAAGTTTATGCCATCTAATGATAAGAAACACTTGAAGTTGGAATTTATGTTATGTGAGAACTTAGCTAGATTGCAATGACAAGGTAAATCTCCATGTTGTGTGAGACCTCAACTGGAATAAATTTGTAGTTTCTAAATTAGACAACTTAATTAAGTTAGTTAGTAAGATCCATGACTTAACGATAAGATGGGGTGAAACATGCTTACATTTGCATAAAGGTTTGACAAATTGTAATCCCATACTTACAATTGAAAATTGTTTGTCAATTATTGTTCGACAATTACCATGTTGAATACTTTCATCACTAGCGGATCAACTGATGTGGTGGAACTATGGCAATTTGGGTCCTAGTTTCAAGGAAAATTCTATGGTTAATATGAATATTGACCAAGTGTATTCAATTTTCTTGAAAGATTTAATTATCAAAATACTAAAAATTGAATTTCGTTAATTCTTTTGATTATATTAATGTAACATTAAACCGTAAACGTGGTTTGGGCTTTGGTTAATTGATCTAGTTCTGTTTTTAAACAAATGTTTGATCAAGAAAAATTTACTAAAAGACAAACATAGTCTCTTTTCCTTGGAAGAAGAGTGAGACTCAATCATATTCCTTTTCATGATTGAGAAAGGTATGTTAAGAACATTAGAATTGTCTAAATTCTAATATAACTCATAGCAACTTTAATAGTTAAGAAAATTGCACACCTTGTTTTTCTTAAGAGATTTCATCACCCTCTGTTGGTGATTAAATTCTTATATGACATTTTAGTCAAATAGAAAACATGTTTGACATTTTATGAGTTATTAAATTAGAAGATAGACTAATTATCGCAAAATTGGTAAAAGACAAACTAGTATATTTTATCTAGTTGTTTTGCTTTGACCAATTAAAGGTGCTACACACCATTATGAGATGGTAGACCTATTAAAGAAGAAATTGCATGCTCAATTTTTCAAGTTAATAGTATTGATGGATGATCCATCATCTACATAGTAGAATACACTCTTTTAGTACCTAAGTAATTGTTACGAATGGTCTTACAAAGGGGTAGCAACGTAATAGCACACTATTTTCACTCGGTTAATGAAACACATATAATGTTGTCAAATCCAGTGGGAGTATTGTGGTGTATTATTGATTAAGGCATTATTGTAATGTTGTCTAATTCAGTGGGAGTTACAAGCTTTATTATCTTGGTAGTAACTCGATTATTTTCAGATTTTCTTGAAATAATACATTACGTTCAAATATGTAGACATTCATATTCTCAAGGATAGTCATGAACGTTTCCTTGATAATTAAATGGTCCTACATCTACTTGTAAATTATATATCTATGACACTATCATATTGCTCACATAAACAAACGAATGTCATGGTGTTTATCTACTACATGATGTTGTTCTATGCACAAGTGGGAGAAGTATTTATTGTGTGCAAAGGAACAACACATACAAATATGATTAATGGATTCTCTTGAGGTAAGAGATTAACATTCTAATAAGATTGTCTTGTTTAAAGAACATGTGTCAAGATTATAACATAGATTACTTTTATGTCATATGTCATTCAAATTATAGAAACACTTGAAGTTACATTTTAGGTTAAGTGAGATCTTGGCTAGATTGTAATCTCAAGGTAAATCTTCACTTGTCGTGAGATCGGGCGTGGATGCTTTTGTAGTTTCTTAAGTTGGACACTTCAAGGGATGACATAATTAAAATAAAGTAATCTAATGCTACTTTAAATATTTGTGTACTCTTAGAATGATAAAATAGTATATTAACTTGAAAATTAATTAATTGAAACCAAGACGTGGTGTTCATAATTACTTTAAATTATACATGGTTATGTGTTTCGTAAACTCACAAACATGAAGTCTTTTAAAGACTTATAATATAAAGTAAGACATTATAATTGTTATGTCTTTTGGCTTAGTCAAAGAATACTTATGTTATAAAACATGCAATTGGTTGGAAAATTCTATTATACCATTAAGTGGACTTAATTAGTTGGTAAATAGGTAGGCCAAAAGGAATATGTTTATCTTACATATTGTTAGATTGTTTTACAATATTAATTCTAATAAAATACTGTATGTATATGGTATATTCAGTTAGAAGAATCAAACATTTGTTATATTGTTTGATTCAAGATAACTATATCTTCTTTTCTTCTAAAAGTTATCAAGGTTAAAAAATTGAGTATGAATTGGATATACTTAATAAGACTCCAACCTAGAAAATTAATAAGACACTATTTTATTATAGAATGTGATGAATCACATTAAGTCTTTAAGTGAAGTTCAATTTGTTAAACTACTTATTAGGTTATTAACAAACTAGAGAATGTGTGTATTTGTAATATCCCAAAAGAAAACAATTTAGTGTTGTTCTACTTGCTCTTTAAATGCAAGTGGGATTTTGTTTAGATCTTGAAGAGATTAAATTACTAAAACACATAATCTTCTAAAATACACTAGTAAATATCATGATGAGGTCAAATCTGATAGACCTCAAGATGATGGAATTCTCATTCATAGATCCGCAAGGATATCTCAGATATTTAATTAATATGATGAGAAATATGAATTACGTGATCATTGTAAACCTGTTAATCATAATGATATATTACCTAATATTGAATTATGGTAAATTATTCATACTATGAATGTTAAGATGTTGTCCATGAAGATAATCAACTTTGGAACTTAATTTATTTTAATGAAGATGAGTTTCTTCAAAGAGAAGGAAAACCCTAGTGGTTTAAATCTTTGTATACAAATCATATGAACAAATATTGTACATATGTTTAATGCATGACTTGTGATAGGATTATTAATCACGCTTAAGCAATTAATTTTGATTGAATATTATTTCCTAGACACATTAGATATATAAAGATGATTATTGTCATACTTATTTTGATTTATATGAAAAATGACAATGGAATATAAAAACTCTTTCTTGAGTGAGGATGGTAAGTAATCGAAAGGAGTTTTTGAATTGAAATAATCTTTAGAAGTGTACAAAATGCAATAATTCATGAATGGACATATGCATGCATCTAGGAGATGATTCTTATGTTTAACTATTAATTCCAAGTTTTGATTTAAAATTAAAATAAGATAATTTCTAAGTATTCCTGAAAGCTAGTGGGAGTATTATGCTTATTTAAAATCTTATATGTTTTATAACACATGAAGTAATATTCCATCTAAACTAAGTGTTAAGTTTTATTTTGGAATGAAACTTTACTTGAAAGATTAAGAAATAAGACATACAACCTTGGAGCATATGTTTATTCTTAGTAAACATGTGCGGTATTAAATAAATGAGTCTAATAGAACATGATATATCATTTGGAAAATGGATATGTAGAACATGAATGAAATCTTAGTTTGACACAAGGATTTTTCATGTACATTATGTTATTGTTGTATCATGCTTGAATGCAAGATGATTTGACAACATTGATATCTAATGAAGTTATTAGATAACTAGTGTAATGAATATTCTAATAGAATATTTTTGAATTACATTCCTCAGCCTGGAGTTGCTCCCAGATTCTATGGATTAACAATATGTCAATTGTTGTGAAAATTGTTACGCCAACAAACTTGAAAGTTTGGAAGACATCAAACATTACACACTAGATATTGAAGTTTATGAAGATTTTATTGTTGTTTGAATACAATGATGTTGATTTAATTGAGATGACACTCAATACTAGTCATGAGAGAATTGCATCCTTGTTGATGGACATGTGAACTAGTTGTGCTCACTAAGAACATAGTTGCATTATACATTAAAGAATAAGAATACTTTAAACTTTGAAATGTTTGAAAGTTTAATTGTTATAAATTGGTGGTTGAGGATTTCACACACTTTATAAAAATTATGTGAAAATATTAAGATATTTTGAATACACACATACAAGAACTTCACTAGTTGAATTCTTGAATTCTCAAAATTCCAATAGATCAAAATTAGTTGAAATTATGCCTTGTCAACAAGTATGATTGTCATTACTTGAGACATAGTTCATTAACTAGTATTATCATGCATTGGTGTATTTAGTATTTGGATAAATGATGTTTTGAACAAATATTATTTAAATGAAATAAAATATTGGTTATGTTTATTTTTAATTTTCTTAATATTATATCCTATATTTGCATATTTAATCCGTGAATAACTTATGTTATTCTAAAAGTCCGTTGTCAATCAATGATGTTGAAATGTCATTGAATTAAGACAAATCTGAGTTTTGGTAGAATATACTTAAAGTATATTGATGCGTGGGACATGCCAGATTCACATGATATTCAATGAATTGAATATAGGACATATTCAAACTTAACATGATTATACTTTATAGATCCTTGTCATTAAGTAAATCATGAATGTTTATCCTCAGACTTGAGATACCAGATAACTATTATGAATGTAGTACACTTGTGTGAAATAGTCTAACGCTATCCGTAACAGGTGGTTATAAGGGCTATTTTCAGAAGTGTTGCAAAGTTCATGAGTTTTGTTTGTAGTCAAGAGAATTTGCTCCTTTGAATTTGTTTCAAAGTATAATACTGTTTGGGCCTCTCGTAGGGTTGACAAGATGTTTGTAAGGCCTTAACCAAGATCTATCTGGAATACGTTCAGATGATTTGGTAATCTTGTTCAATCAGATACAACGAGAAATAAAACAGTTAACTTATGGAAGGACTTGATCCATATCAATATTTAATGTAGTATTAGTAGCAAAAGGACAAGTATAATGATGAATCATTAAATGGTTTTTTACAGGGAACCACACTCGGTTCAAATCTGGGGGCATTGGCGTGTTAAGCTAGACTGAACCAATGTCATTACTGTATTAAGATATATACAAGTGGGAGCTGAAAGGTTATGGATATAAATTAATATTAGTATAACCGGATTTGAACTCGAGACTTCGAGATTGCACACATTACGTATGAGAGTCAATGTATAAATAATTAATATTTAAAATGTTATATTTAATTATTTGATCATGAATAAAACACTTAACGAGAGTTGGTATTTAACGGAGTTTGGTTAACGACCGTTAAATAATAAGTTAAAGGACTAGAGATGAAAATAGAAGTCGAGAAAGTTCTAGAACTCCATGAGGAGTCATAACCGGTCTTGGTTAGGGTTTTGCAAACCCTATTCCACTTAAACTTGTCATCCAAGGTTTCTAGACTATAAATAGAAATGGTTTGTGATATAATTTTCCATCTCTTGTAACCCTAACTAATTTATCTTCTCTCTTCTTTCCATCTCTTATGTTCAACCGATTTCACACTCCAAACACCTTGGGTGTCGATTTCTAGAACACAACATAAGTGATAGATTTGTTTCGTGATCAAGAACCTAGCTTTTCTCATTGATTCGATCTCTACTAATACGTGTGTACAAGAATGAAAAGCAAATACACTTGTGTTTTCATATATTGGTCGATTTCTTTGTGAAGTCAAAATTCACAAACCCTAATTTTAGGGTTCTTGGTTCTTGATCCTAATTTGGGTTTTCATAAACCCTAAACGCGTGTTCTCGAGATTTTCTTGGTGGGGATAGAAATGATGTGTAAAGAAGAGAAAAGAAAGTAAAAGGAAAGGAAAGAAAGTTGATTTTATATTTCTTGTTCTTGAGTTGAAATGAAATGAAAGGAAAAAATTATGTTCGTTTCGAGTTGGGAGGAAAGAAAGAAAAGAGACATAATTACATTTATGCACTTTTAAATATATTCATTTTATCATAATAGTGGAATATGAGTAAATAATGAAAGTTATATTGGTCATTATATACTAGATAGTGGTGTAGAATTGTTTCATCCAAATCATATATTTGGGCGGAAAATTTTATAGGAATTTTCCTCATTTTTTTTGCTTCCTTTCCTTTCCATAAAAAAACTCAAGAACACGATAAAATTTCGGTTTCTTATCATTTACTTTCCTTTCCTTCTAAAAATGAACTCGAGAACGGAGCGTAAATGCATAGATTGATAAAAGGTACGCATTCTATTTAAATTCGGTTAATTAGTTTACATGTATTTAGATCATACTTGCTTCCGCTATATGCTTTGATGATGTTTATGTTTTATAATTGTTATGTATTCATAAAACCCAACAATTCATACATTAGAAAAGCACCTCACGATGACAGACCTGGAATCTTCTTCACGAGCACCACATTTGTCTTTAAAGAAAAGTTGTCTATGACTGAATGATACATGTAATCGAGCAGATGCTCCACATGGGTAGGAGCTTGTGATAGTGAGAACAATTCTAGTGGTGAATGGAAGTCACTAAAAGTTCTATATACGGAAGGAGAAAGATTTTCACCTGATGATAAATGCAAAGCCTCATTGATTTCCTTTAACACCATAAAAGGAATTTGGTTCTCTACCATCTTTATGTCCTATGCTAAAAGTTTTTTATTTGGATCAACTTTAGGATGTTGTGCTGACTTGGAGGATGTTCAGGCGAACTTGGAGGGAACTCGATTTGTCCTTGACTTTCAAGTGAAATAATCGTATCATCTAACTCCTTAACTTCTACAATTTGGTTCTCTTGCGCCAACAGTCTAATTTCAGAAACAGCTTCAGGACGTTGCAGCGATTTAAAGTGCAAGGAGCCTCATCGATCTTCAGCGCCTTGAAGGAATCTGGTTATCTACCATCGCTTTTCGGGCTCAACTTTGGTAGATATTGGCTGTAAAGTTTCTACAAATCCTATCACATGGTCACGTGGAGTCACAGAATCATCTGATGCTATCTTCTCGGGAAGTCGATCCACATTCTTTTCGTCACCCATTCCAGTATCATAGGAATGGAAAAGATCAAGCAAGAAAAGACCATCAATGGCGAAAATCCATGCCAAGGAATCATCATCATCTTCCAGGAACATGTCATAACAATCACGGACAATAAAGACAAGTTTCCGAACTTCATCAAGGACACAGAGTTTAAAATCCTTAATTTTGTGATCCTTTAGTACCCTTCTCATTGCAGCAAGTTTTTTTCTGCTCCATCTTCTTGTAGGGCAGCGGTCGCAAGTGATGATATGGACCCAGCCCGATTTTTTGTGGTTCATAGGCTTCGGGTTTTTGTGTGGTCATGGTTTCGGGTACTTGAAAGATGGAAACAGGAGGTGTTTCAATCTCGATTTCGAGCTGATCTTTTAAGACATCACAAATTCCATCAACCCATTTTGCCCTTTAGGATATGAAATCAATGATGGATCTATCAAAGCCATATTATAGTGATCCCAAGCTAGGTTATACTTTGTAAGTCATCGGCAGCTACTACCACATTTACCGGTTCCCCATCGCTGTTTTCCCGGCGACAATTGTCACGGGAATCCTCACTAAACGACAAAATATATCCTACGTGGCACGAAGTCTCGTGAAAAGTCAAGAAAATTATCGCTATTCTACGATGTCGCCGGGATTCAATGATAATATTTTGACCGAATATTTCATGGTAAATCGTGGCGGAAATTTCCGCTTATTTTCGCGACATGTCGCCGGGGATTCATTTGTTTATTTAAAAATTCGTAATTAGTGTTAATCTATCTTAACGTGACGTGGACAATAGTTTCCCCATGACATGTCGCCGAGGATTCTCTTTGACTTCGTTGACTTTAACAAAAACATGGCGCCAAGAATTCCCACAAAAAACATGGCGCCAAAACTTCCCACCAAAAGCTAATGTGTAACCATAACATACCGACTCATCCGTTGAACGCCTAATGTAACGCTAACATACCGACTCATCCGCTGAACGCCCAATGTAACCATAACATACCGACTCATCCGCTGAACGCCTAATGTAACCATAACATACCGACTCATCCGCTGAACGCCTAATGTGTAACCATAACATACCGACTCATCCGCTGAACGCCTAATGTGTAACCATAACATACCGACTCATCCGCTGAACGCCTAATGTGTAACCCTAACATACCGACTCATCCGTTGAACGCCCAATGTGTAACCATAACATACCGACTCATCCGCTGAACGCTTAATGTGTAACCATAACATACCGACTCATCCGTTGAACGCCTAATGTGTAACCCTAACATACCGACTCATCCGCTGAACGCCTAATGTGTAACCATAACATACCGACTCACCGGTTGAACGCTTAATGTAACCATAACATACCGACTCATCCGCTGAACGCCTAATGTGTAACCCTAACATACCGACTCATCCGCTGAACGCCTAATTTGTAACCATAATATATCGACTCATCCGTTGAACGCCTAATGTGTAACCATAACATACCGACTCATCCGCTGAACGCCTAATGTGTAACCATAACATACCGACTCATCCGCTGAACGCCTAATGTGTAACCCTAACATACCGACTCATCCGCTGAACGCCTAATGTGTAACCATTACATACCGACTCATCCGCTGAACGCCTAATGTGTAACCATAACATACCGACTCATCCGCTGAACGCTTAATGTGTAACCATAACATACCGACTCATCCGCTGAACGCCTAATGTGTAACCCTAACATACCGACTCATCCGCTGAATGTCTAATGTGTAACCATAACATACCGACTCATCCGCTGAACGCTTAATATGTAACCATAACATACCGACTCATCCGTTGAACGCCTAATGTGTAACCCAACATAATGACTCATTTGTTGAACGCCTAATGTGTAACCATAACATACCGACTCATCCGCTGAACGCTTAATGTAACCATAACATACCGACTCATCCGTTGAACGCCTAATGTAACCATAACATATCGACTCATCCGCTGAACGCTTAATGTGTAACCATAACATATCGACTCATCCGCTGAACGCTTAATGTGTAACCATAACATACCGACTCATCCGCTGAACGCCTAATGTGTAACCCCAACATACCGACTCATCCGTTGAACGCCTAATGTGTAACCATAACATACCGACTCATCCGCTGAACGCTTAATGTGTAACCATAACATACCGACTCATCCGCTGCACGCCTTATATGTAACCCTAACATACCGACTCATCCGTTGAACGCCTAATGTGTAACAATAACATACCGACTCATCCGCTGAACGCTTAATGTGTAACCATAACATACCGACTCATCCGTTGAACGCCTAATGTGTAACCATAACATACCGACTCATCCGCTGAACGCCTAATGTAACCATAACATACCGACTCATCCGCTGAACGCCTAATGTGTAACCATAACATACCGACTCATCCGTTGAACGCCTAATGTGTAACCATAACATACCGACTCATTCGTTGAACGCCTAATGTGTAACCATAACATACCGACTCATCCGTTGAACGCTTAATGTGTAACCATAACATACCGACTCATCCGCTGAACGCCTAATGTGTAACCATAACATACCGACTCATCCGTTGAACGCCTAATGTGTAACCATAACATACCGACTCATTCGCTGAACGCCTAATGTGTAACCATAACATACCGACTCATCCGCTGAACGCCTAATGTGTAACCATAACATACCGACTCATCCGCTGAACGCTTAATGTGTAACCCTAACATACCGACTCATCCGCTGAACGCCTAATGTGTAACCATAATATACCGCCTCATTCGCTGAACGCTTAATGTGTAACCATAACATACCGACTCATCCGCTGAACGCCTAATGTGTAACCCTAA
This sequence comes from Chrysanthemum lavandulifolium, assembly GCA_022545495.1. NCBI lineage: Eukaryota > Viridiplantae > Streptophyta > Magnoliopsida > Asterales > Asteraceae > Chrysanthemum > Chrysanthemum lavandulifolium. Next base: position 18,524,199 of record CM040238.1, on the reverse strand, counting down.
CATACCGACTCATCCGCTGAACGCCTAATGTAACCATAACATACCGACTCATCCGCTGAACGCCTAATGTGTAACCATAACATACCGACTCATCCGCTGAACGCCCAATGTGTAACCATAACATATCGACTCTTCCGTTGAACGCTTAATGTGTAACCATAACATACCGACTCATCCGCTGAACGCCTAATGTGTAACCATAACATATCGACTCATCCGTTGAACGCCTAATGTGTAACCATAACATACCGACTCATCCGTTGAACGCCTAATGTGTAACCATAACATACCGACTCATCCGCTGAACGCCTAATGTGTAACCCTAACATACCGACTCATCCGTTGAACGCCTAATGTGTAACCATAACATACCGACTCATCCGCTGAACGCTTAATGTGTAACCATAACATACCGACTCATCCGCTGAACGCCTAATGTGTAACCCTAACATACCGACTCATCCGCTGAACGCCTAATGTGTAACCATAACATACCGACTCATTCGTTGAACGCTTAATGTGTAACCATAACATACCGACTCATCCGCTGAACGCCTAATGTGTAACCCTAACATACCGACTCATCCGCTGAACGCCTAATGTGTAACCATAACATACCGACTCATCCGCTGAACGCTTAATGTGTAACCATAACATACCGACTCATCCGCTGAACGCCTAATGTGTAACCATAACATATCGACTCATCCGCTGAACGCTTAATGTGTAACCATAACATACCGACTCATCCGTTGAACGCCTAATGTAACCATAACATATCGACTCATCCGTTGAACGCCTAATGTAACCATAACATACCGACTCATCCGTTGAACGCCTAATGTGTAACCATAACATACCGACTCATCCGCTGAACGCCTAATGTGTAACCATAACATACCGACTCATCCGTTGAACGCTTAATGTAACCATAACATACCGACTCATCCGCTGAACGCCTAATGTGTAACCACAACATATCGACTCATCCGCTGAACGCTTAATGTGTAACCATAACATACCGACTCATCCGCTGAACGCCTAATGTGTAACCATAACATATCGACTCATCCGCTGAACGCCTAATGTGTAACCATAACATACCGACTCATCCGCTGAACGCCTAATGTAACCATAACATACCGACTCATCCGCTGAACGCTTAATGTGTAACCATAACATACCGACTCATCCGCTGAACGCCTAATGTGTAATTAATTTTAACGAAAAAATTGAATAGTTTTCCGCGACATGTCGCGGGATACCGACTCACCAAAATTTTCGTTATCGCCCAATTACGCTAAACGACAAAACTATACCTTTCCCCATCGACATGTCGCCGGGGATTGTCGCCGGGAAAAAGTTTGATGATAAAGTAGATCTGGTCAATTTTATCACTGCCACAAACGAAAAAAAAATCTTATCTCCTCCTTCCTGTGGCGAAATGTATTATGGTCAGAGAAATGTATTATGGTCAGCTTCAAGAAAAATCTTATCTCCTCCTTCAATTTTATCGCCTGGCCGTGACGGAGAAATGTATTATGGTCAGCTTCAAGAAATCCTCGAGTTTAAGTATTTGTTGTTCAAAGTTGCGTTGTTCCGAGTTAAGTGGTTCGACACTAGCAACAAAGGACGAAGTCAAAAACTTGTTTTAGAAACAACATGACACAAATCGTCGACTGCAGGCTTGAGGCATTTAAAGATGACCAATACATTCTCGTAACACAAGTCAAACAAGTCTTCTACCTTGAAGATAAGACCAAACCCCACCGGAAGGTCGTCGAACATGTTAATCATAAAAAGTTTTCCGACGGGGGTGTCATCGTGGTAGAGGACGATCCTGATATTATACATTTCGACAACTCATCTGATCTCCCACTTTCTACTAGTTTGAATGACTTGATAATGCGACCTTGCATATAAATGGTCAATCAACGTGGTTGACGACGCCATATATCATTGATGTTCTTGACGAAGACGATGATATTATTGCCGATGAAGACGCCTTCCTCATGATTTAGCAGATTCGATGTTGAAGCCTCATCAATGTTGATGATGATGGTGTTGAGAAAGTTTATTCTAGTGAAGAAGAAGATTGATCTTGAGTTGTAACTTGCAAAATACACTTATATATTTGAATGAATGAATGAAATTGTTGTGGATTGTTTAAATGTGTATATTTATTCGATGTGTATGTATTTGGATGTGCATGCTTATATTATTTTGTTCATGAATTTCTATATCTTATGCTAATTGTACTTGTACGAGATGTTGCACGGTCCCACTGCGTGACGGTGGCGGGAGGATCGTCCCTCCGCATCAGCAGACTCCAATTCTTGTCGGGCAGGCTTCATTAACAAAGGTAAGAATTTCCGGATTATTGTAATACAAGCATAAATTTGATACATATTTATGACTTTATCACTAACTTGATTTTGCAGGCAAAGGTAAACGAAAGCCCAATTTGGGCGGCAGGGGAGCGGGCAGGCTGAATACCCGCGACAAGACCCGGAACCTTTCGCTGAAGGCAATCGCAGAAGAAAAAGGTCTCGTCTCGATCACTTTTGAGGCGGGTGAAAAACAAACTCTAAACCCTCTCGGCCCCCATGCGGCTCACTGGTCTAACTACATCGGGAGGTCGTTAGAAGGTGCCGCTTTACTACCCTTCGGGAGAAGGTCCCAAGGAGCGTATAGGCAATCATTTCGTATATTGGGGTCGTTATCCTTTATGTTTATTTCATTATCGTGTTCATTTATTTAATTGTGTATATTTATCTAAATTCGCTTATTTATTTATATCATATAAATAAATAAACAAATTTAAATAAATATATAAATTATATCTCTAACTCTCTTTGCTTTGTTGTATATGATTGCACTGTTTGACCTCGGGCCGCACATGGACTCCTCCCACCGGCCCGGATCACGGTGAGAAACTCGCACTTGCAAAAAGCCTACAATACTAACAAGGCTTCTTTCAAGGCTCGGAAGGTAGACCCACCACCGGGATTACGATGGAGGCGATTAAGCGGACACGTCCCGAGGAAATTACAACGGTGATTGGGATGAGTACATTAAGTTTTGAATTATCCCAAGAACATTGCTCGAGCTGCTACAAATCGGCTTAACCGCAAAAGAACAAGGTCATATCTCGACAGGATCCCGGTCATTGCCTCATTTCGAGATGATATGGTAATAAACATTATAATTATTTTACATGCATATATATATATATATATATATATATATATATATATATATATCTCGATTATACGCTTTGGTGTGTTGTGATTTGTCGTTTTTAAAATTATTCATCTTATATGCGTGTGTATGTACAGAGGTAGGCATCGAGACTCGTGAGTACCCGCCACCATCGACACTTTTGGCGAACACATACTTGTTGATGGGGTATTCCCTAACGATGAGGACCACGGATATATGTAAGTTTTGTTTCAAAACACACTTTAATGAATTATCAAGAAATAATGTAGCAACCCGACTAATATATTTACTATCTTGTGTTTTTGTCACTACATAGGGACGAGATGAAAAGCTTGAGGCTACGGGTCAAGACACCTGAGGATCAAATCAATGCGCTAAGCAGGGGTAAGCTTGGGCATATTCCGGTGTGGGTCGCAGACCATCACGGCCACATCCAGTTAAGTATGCCCGCCCCCGTGAAGTCGCTCACCAAAGATGTAGGCTTTATCATGAGTCTCCTCGTGTTTACTTACGATACGTGGATATGTTTAGGGAGTATGAGTCGGGTGGTGCTAGCGGGAGTGGTGGGTGTGGTGATGACGAGGAGAATGGCGGTGATGAGGATAACAACGGCGAGAGGTAGTTGTGTTATATATTATTAGTATGTTACATTGGTACTAGCTTTAGGTAGTTGTGTTATATATTATTAGTATGCTACATTGGTACTTTAGGTAGTTGTGTTATATATTATTAGGTTCATCTTGGCGCCATTTAAACACTTGTTTCCTATCTATCAATGCACATATTGACTTTTGAGTCATGTTTATGTAAAAGTTGTGATCTATTTGTATTATGTTGATCCGTTATATGGTATTTGTGTTTTGGTACAAGTTGTGCTAGTCTATATGGTGTTTTGGTACAGTTTATTTGGTAGATTTTTCCGGAAAATTCAAAAAATCGAAATCGTCATGCGGCAAGGTGCATTAAAAAAATGCAGATTTCCTTTCCGACAGTCACGGGGATAACACACTAAACGCTGACAAGTCAACGAGAAAGCGTAGCTTCAAATGACATGTCGCGGGGATAACATTATTAAACGTTGACAAGTCAACGAGAAACGCATTTCCCCAAATGACTATGTCGCCGGATAGTAAACTCACTCGTTGACTTGTCAACAACAATTATAGTATCTCAATGACATGTCACGTGATAGTTAATCGATAATTAGGCGCTTAATCATTTTGCTTAATTCGATGATTCTCAATGACATGTCGCCGGGATAATATGCCACCGTGGCACCGCTTTTGACCGAAAATTGAGTGGGACCACGTCGTCGCCGGGATACAATCCTCACGAGATCCCCAATGACGATTCCCAAATGACATATCACGGGAAAGTCCCCATATGTCGCTGGGGTAGCCGTCAATGTTGTAGTGAGTACACATGCTATGGAATGTGTTGTGTTTATATACAGATAATAACCAATTTTACCACTACAAAAAATTTGTTTGTTATACGAGCTTTTTTCTTCGCACTTTATGAAATGTGATTTTTTTTAAAAATTATTCCATTTAAGAATGTGAATAATTGTTTCAAATTCTTCACACTTAAAAAAGTGTGAAGAATTTCAATCTCACACTTAAAAGTGTGAATTATTTCAAAATCAAAATCATCACACTTAAATGTGTGGGGATTTATTTCAAGATCAAAATCATCACACTTAAAAGTGTGAAGAATTATTTAAAACTCCCACACTTAAAAGTGTGAAAAGTATTCATAAAGCTTCACACATAAAACTGTGAAAATATTTTTACACTAATTGGTTCACACGCATACTAGTGTGAATTTTTAATTTTTCACACTTTAAAGTGTGACTACATGCTTTAATAAGTATGAATATGTTACTATTTTCTTTTAGTGTACTTACTTATCCATATGACCATATGAACATGCATGCATTGCATTTGCAATTCATAAAGAAAATTGATACATATATCACATCTGATCGTGTGATCATAATTTGCAGATTACGTTTGTATCGATAATAATCAGAATGCACAACATGACGACGATAAAATACGCCATGAAGATACCCCTTTAAAAAAATGTCATTCACCGTGCACCGTATAACGCTCCCATTCAAGAATTTTTTAAGAATAAGATAATGTATAAAAATCTTGATTACAATTCAATCTAGATTTCTTTAATTATGGGAGGTGATTTGATACTTTTATAAACGATTGACACATTCAAAATTTAAGTGATTGACATTTATACTTTTATAAGATAAACATAACAAAAAAAAATTAAGTGTATAAACGTCCAAACACTCTAATTTAAAATATTCCAATTATTTATAGGAGTGTCATAATCACATCCTTTAATTATTATCTTTGTAAGCACATGTAGTTTTTGTTTTTATTATTATTAGAAATAAGGCAAGTTATCCGCACGCCCCCATAAGGAGTGTTTGCAATGATTGGACACATTGTCAAATTAGATGATATGATCGCCGGTTCAGGCGGTTGACCAAACCTTTATGACATGTAATATAGGTGAGGGTGTGATAGTGTATCATCCCTATGTTGTCACATTATAGAGTTTTGGTCAAACCGTATAACCCGCGATACACAACGTATAAGCTCGCGATACACCAAATCAAAGATGCGGATAACTTGTCCCAATATTGATAGGCTAAGTACCTCGTACATGTGAACGTAATTTTTAGTGTAGATTAGACATGGAACTGAATAAAGTCTAATATGTGTTGTCATAGTCTCATGCGGTAATCAATTGTTTGTTTAATAGTGGAAATTATACTTTTAGAGACAACAATTATTGCTTGATTTTTGTTCTTTAAATGTTTTATGGATGCATAGCTTTTCCTGCCTTGTGTCTTTTACCTTCTTATCTTCGTTTGCTTTGTTTCTTTGCATTATCATTCTTTCCGTATTTTTTTATCACACTTTTATTCATTTCTGAAAAGTCTTTCAAGCGCAGCCTTTTACCCTCAGTTACCCAAAAGTAAATATATGATTTGTCATATTCTACCTACTCCATACCGCTACCATGCGGATTGAGTATCGTCGTATTGTTGTTGTGATACTTTTAGAGACAATAATTATACTTTAGAGACAAGAAACATCTAATTTTTATCTGAACATGTGTATGATAATGAGAAATTTACATTATACTACCCAAACTACGAATAAGACAATATATAAAAAGCTCTTTGATCAACATATATATATATATATGTCATAGGCTACCCGGGCCATTTCAAAAATCTCCAACATAGTGTATCGTAGAATAGTTTTAAGTTATCATTCAACCGTAATAAAAATATAAAATGTTCGAGTTTAGTAGTATGAAAGACCATAAAACAATTTACAAAACATTTCGGTTTGTATGTAAGAAAAGCACATTTTGTATATTTACATACAAAATGTAAGGAAAAATGTTGTTTATTAATGATATGATGGATACTAAACTCGCGAAGCAAAAACCGTTAGCTACCCATGAATAACTGTCATTATTCATTCTCCAAATGAACACACATTACAGTTATTCATAAACCATGTGAGACTTATGAAAAATAATACTACTACACCTCTGGATTAGTATCAACCATTAAATCACAAAATTAACTCAAACTATTCATAAAACAGGACTGTCAGCCCATAACACTCACCATGGTACTAACAATGAAGCAATACCAAACACTCATTCAGGTTCTAAAAATGCAGAAATACAAAACACAACCCACCTCAGTGTTGAAAATGATAATTATAAAAACACCGCTGCCACTAAAAAGCAACTAAAAAGTTTAAAAACCATACATATAAGAATTATTCAAAACAATATTAGTAATATAGTTCTTAAGATATTGTTAAACTTAACATAGTGTCGGAAAAAAAAGATAAGTTTCTGAAATTACCCATTGGTTTACATAAGAAGATTTTTTGGGCTGAAATATACATGCAATACATGGCTATGACCCTTAACAGTTCCCAAACTATCTATATATCCATTTTCCAAACACCACCTTATGCAACATATACCAACCATTATCAGTTAAAAACACACTTAAACCAAGAATATCTCGAACAATAAAATACATTAAACTAAATCCAATGTTTTTACATATCAAACAGTAAGCAAAAACACTGTTACCTACCCATAAATAACTTTCATTATCCATTCTCAAAAATGACAACATCTTACAGTTCAGTAGTTAAACAACTTGAACCTGTGTTTATCATCCAAAAGTGTTGAAGACTGCACAAAGCTTCCTTTACATTACTTTTCTATAAAGGGGAATTGTACATTTTAGTGAAGCGGTGTTAGTTAACTATGGGATCTCTTATATTATGAAGCTTTATTTTGTAAAAAGCTTATCTTCTTTTGTCTCCTCATGTTGAAGATGGTTGACATCGATGAAGCAAAACTCTGTGGCGAAATTGTCGTGAGAAACATCAAAAGTGGCATGTAAATATCCGGTTCCCTATGTCAAAAGATGTCATATATGTTAGTACCCACATCCAGTCCACTAAAATAAGTAAAGTGTGCTTACCATGACTGTAGGACGTCTTCATGGGGGTGTTTGTGATAATTTAATATGAGTATAACTATATGCAGATACCATAACAGCTTTACTTGCACAAAAAGTTATGGTCACTCAAGATATAAATAAAAGTTCTCAACCTGATGTCAGTGACAAATCAGTGCATCACTATGATCTAAGTACTTACAATTTATATCTAAATTTTATTATTCACAAATACAAATGGGGATACTTGCTCGACTGATTTCTTGATCAGTCAATTAGTTTTTAGCATCAAGCCAACACATGGTACCTCGTGCAGCTTGAAATATCTCGCCAAGAGCCTTCATTGTGACCTATGGCAACATGATAAGTTTAAGCTTAATTGGCCGTCTCTCCTACATAATTATTATGACCTAAATGGAAAATGGGTAGGGCGGGTCATGTAATGGGTAAAACAGAGGCGGCATCATAAAACTGCCTGACTGCATTTTGATACGTGTTGCCCCCTTGTAATACATGAAAAGGAAAATTATCCATTATATAATTAGGAAATAAATATAAGAATGTTTGGATGGTAATGACGTAATGACAGTTACATTTATCTCCGGATAGATGGTCATCCTAACTCAGTTATTCGTGACTTTTAGCTTTATTTGCAGTCATTGATGATATTTTCAGCAGGTTGTGTAAAACTACCATTGTGTGACAATTCATGTAAGCATATTCATATGGATATACACACTAACACATAAATAATGAATTCGTAAGAATGTACACGATAAATGGGAAGACACATTATGTTTAGGCACACAGGACACTCAAGTAGCTCGTGCACAACACTGTTTGATGCTAACCGATGATTATCCTCATCACGGTACCTGAAGTCTGCTCCTAAACATAAAATATGCCACATAAAAGAGCACATATAATTAATATAAATACTAAAAATGTGGGTACATAAAAAGAGACATAAACTAACCTGTGAATTCATCGCCATCGAGAAATTATAAACTTTGGCTTGAAGTACCTGTCAAAATTGAGTCCCGATTATCTGCTCGCGCTCCCAATTCATTGAAAGCCGCAAATTTGAAATAATGTTCTGGAAAGTCGTCATCTGCCAAAGGAATAACATGTGTAAACCTACCAAATACCAAGGTCATGTTTTTATCCAAGGTCCTCCGGCAATTTTGTGTCTTTTGGCAACCGAAGCCCTATATTTGATTTGCCGAGTTTAGTTGAAGGCTGCTGTCAAAGTGCTTCTTGTCTTTCAGGTCTATGTTTGCTTGTATGGCAGACCCTGTGAAAACAAAGTAGTAATTACTATTAGTGATAGAGCGTCAGCCTACACCTACTTTTCGTATACAAATTCTTTCAATATTTTTTTGTCCATAAGTATACAACATAATTTGGTAGGATTAGGATCCAGAACATCTGCTGCTATCCATTTTCGATACACTTTAACTGAATTATTTGGCTATTGCATTTGTGGTTTCAGGCATGTGTGTATGTACATTCTTATGGGCTAGTGTGATTTGTGCGAAAAGTGACTACCTAAATTGACAAAAGATATAACATTATGATTAAAAGCATTGGTATTCGTATATGAAAAAAAAGAAACCGTTGCCCGATAATTTTGGCCAGAAAGTCCTTATAGACAATATTTTTAGTTGTATCAGGGGGATGTTTGTTATGTTGTTTAATAAGTGTTTTTAATCCTTCGGGAGATGCGGTCATGACCTGAAGCTGTTACTGCTAACAAAGATAGCTAAAAGAGTAATGGGTCATGACTCATGACCTGAAGTTTTCCATAACATAAATAATCTTTTAGTCAGTAATACTTACTATGACTTTTAAAAAGTCAAAAATGGCCTGTAATTTTCATGATTTATTCGAGAAGATCAGCATAAATATACACATCAGAAAGGTCAGGTTATAACATTACCTCTTCTTTATGTGACTACACCACATCTCCAACTCAGCTAATCAAGCTTTCACATATTCTTTAATGCGAAGCTACAACACTCCTACCACAATAGAAGACTGTACATTAAAGATAATTGTTTCAGAATATTACAATAGTATAAGCCAAGAAAAATAAAACGGGTAAAACATAAGTTGACTAACCTTACTTGCACGTTGATGTATGAGAAAACTTGACTAAATATCTTCTGAACAATTAGATCATTCTAATTCAATCTCAAAACCTACATACCAACCTCCATCAAGTACTTGTAGTCGTTACAGATAAGACATGCTTAATAATTACAAAAATAAACACACACATTTTGCAAGAATACACAAATTTTGCAACAATTAGATCATTCTAATTCAATCTCAAAACCTACATACCAACCTTCATTCTTTCTAGTTACGGCTGGTTCTCGGATCATGAGCCTGAAAGGGTTTTTTCAGCAGTTAGTCGCATAAAATTTAAAAGCACGCCAAAACATATTGAGACTACAAAAGAAAGAAGCCGCTTAGATGCAACAACTAAAGCAACTATGAATACACATGTGGTAAATTATTATCCCCATTAATACAGTTTGTGGTTTGAATCTGCCTTTTCATGTTGAGTATGCTTGTGATATCTCAAATGTTGATATAATGTCAGTCACAATTATGCATTAAAGAAGGGTGAGCATAAAAGTATCCTTACAACATCTACTTCACGCGCCGGTGTTGATCCATGTATAGATTTTACTATATACTCTTTTCATATTCCATGTCATCATCTGATTATGTGGCTCAATCCTTGTCGCAATTCCAATCTTCACCATGTTCAGCTTCACCATCATCCTAAAAAATCAAAAGTATCTTAGCATTATTACATTTTAAAATCATTACATATCACAAGCTTATGCAATATAATGAATTCTTTAAGTTCTTAAAATCACTCGCTTCTTCATTGTTATCAACCTAAGAAAATTTTTTGCTTGAAAATATAAGCAAGCACCAACTTGTTAAATTTGAGTTGGTTATTTACACTAATTTTACCAAAAATCAAAACACTCAAAACTATTGATTTTAGTTTAAATTTACCTGATTAGTTTAGATAACCAATCCCAAACACCTAACTAATTATTAATAATCAAGATAACCTATTATGCAATCTTACACAACCAAAGAAATACATATATATTAAGGTATTAAGTATTTACCTCTTCCTTAATATCCTTTACCTTAGACGTTTCATCAAACATTTGGTGAACCCTTCATCAAACACCTGGTTATAAATGATATTCAGTTTTCAGTTATTGACCGGAACATCATCATCATCATCAAAGAAACATGAATATGTAATTGATAAAATTAATAACAGATTAAACAAACCAACTTAAAAAATAATCATAAATCATAATAAAAAAATAATAAAACATGAACATGTAACTGTTATCATAACAGGTTAAAAAAAACTTGCAATTGAGACAATTAATAAATATTAAAAACAAATAATAACCTCAATTAGGTCGCCGGAATAAATTGCCGTCAATAATTGAACGACCTAATCAGCTGGAGCAGGCTCATTCTAATCCCAATACATAATTATTGATTAATACTCAATTAGGTTTCATGATCTATTCGTATTGCGATTAAAATTATGATTTTGGGGAAATTAATTTTGGGGGAATTGTGGTTGGGATATGAATTTGATTATGATATGAAAATACAAAATTGGTAACAGATTATGGTGTTTCTTGCATTTAATTATGGTGTTTCTTGCATTTAATTTGATTGCGATTTGGATGGGAGGATGATTACCAATTTGGGGAAACTGTTTAGCATTGAATGGAGGAGGAATTGTTTTGATCGGACGGTTGTTGAAGTTTTGGGAAAAGAATGCCACGTGGCATTTTTACAAATTTTAGGGAGATCGTTTTCAAACAAACCCGCCTTATATACTATATAACGTAAAAAATTTTGCCCCTCTTAAAATATTTTCTGCTCCGCCCCTGCGTCGCATCCCTACCTCCGTTGGACCCCTACCGTTGTGTTTTTGATAATAAGAGAGTGACTTTCTTTAAGGTATGTAGGAGAGTGTTTGTTTTGTACTTGGTAATTACTTTATGTTGAATTTAAGGTTTATAGTGTCATTGGTTTTTGTAGTATTAAAGTTAGTTTTGTTTTGTGATTGTTATAGTTTAGGAATCTTTAAGGTGTATTCCAAATTGCTTCTGCTTATTTGCTCATTCCTGGGTAAAATAAGGACGTATTGAGGCTCACTAATGTGCTTATTTAGATATAAAGGGGTGTTCCTTTGGGCGCATTTTGTCAGGTTCGAAAAATTTATGACCTCATAATATGGCTCTTATGGCCTTATCTGCTTGAGGTTATAAGGTTTTAAAGTACATAACTTTATAAGGCCAATTAACGATTGAGCTTACAAACCTATCAAATTTTCAATAAGCTTACAAGCCCGTTAACAGTAGTTGGAAAGGAACCAGACCAAGACCAAATTTTCAATAAGCTTATAAATCCATTAAAAGTAGCTCGAAGGAACCGAACAAGAAATTACGTTAAAAGTTCTATGGATTAGTTCTTTTGAATAATTTTTTTTTTTTTTTGCTACGTTTGCCTGTATACAATATAGCATTGTGAATGTGGGTCAAGGAACCATCATGTTTTTAAGACATGCAGCAGGTGGGGGCTGAAATGCGTGTGGGATTAGGGGCCCAAGTAGGTGCTAAAATGGGTGCGTTTAGGTGCTCAAATGGGTGTTGAAATAATCGAGTAGTAAAAGAATGTGGATATGTGATCTTGAAATGTGGCTCTACTTGAAATATTTGGATTAAACGCCACATAATATGTTGAATTGATTAACTTTCAAGCGATTCATATATATTCTAAATTGTTTATTCGTTAACGTTTCATTGTGGTATGTTCTATTGTAGATCATTCGTATTGGAGACAGAGTTATCCTGGAGGAACCAGTAATGAGGTACAACGCTTCTTTAGTAGTTAGCTTTATAAGTTGTAGTTTTAATTAATTTCTGGAACCTAATGTCACATTAGCACTATGTAGAGGGATTTGGTCTTCACCAGAAGTAAGAAGACATAGTGAATGGATTAGCAAGAATTTCAAACTATTGTGGTGCATCATATGGCAGTGTCTCAGGTTGCTTCGACTCCAGGTGTGGATTATTTTTAGCAGTATTGATTTTTACAGTGTTTCTTAGATGTTGTAACGTTGGTGGTGAATTTTTCTTAATAAGGATCCATCTGACTTTCCAATTTGTTTCCTTATGGCTTATTAATGTTCCATATTAGGATACATACAGTTTAAAAAAGTAGCTAAAATGGAACGGGCCAAATGGGCGAAAGTCACCCAAACATCATTATTAACGTAAAAACTTCCATAAATCATTTTCTTAGAAAAAAGGGAATAATATTGAAACAAATTAATTCAGGAATGTAAAATAGCCATGTTACAATTCTTAGATTTTGCAACTTATTAATATATCAAGTATTAAATATGTGTTTTATATTATCTGAATTCATTTTTTGGTGGACTGCAGATTTGGGAGTGAAAGGCAAAGGCATGATGTGAAGATTGTTTATTGGCATGATAAAGATTGGGACTGACGTGTTCTGAAAACTTTGTAAACTGATGGTGTTTGTGAAAGAGCATGGTATAAAGAAAAATGGCGATGGAAACACCTTGATACAAAAGCGAAAGAGCCTCATAAAAAACAATCTGCAATCAGGTACTCCAATTGAGAAAAAGCATGATACAAAAAAATATATTCCAATGGCAAGGTCATTACAACAACGATTTATGAAAATTTGTAAGAACCTGAACATTATACATTAATAAGGATTCCTATTGGTTCATTTTTAATTGCTTACACACTTCAAGGCCGAACAGTGAATTCACGCATATGTTGTGAAGGATCAACTGTTCATACGCCGTTTACTGTAATGACTCTGTAACACACCTAAAGCTTTGTGCGATACTATGAGAAGGGCTACAAGTGTATACCAAATACGTACAATCTTATCACTAATTCTGAATAAGAAGCTTCATGATCATCCTTTCTTCTATGTATTAACGCCAAATCAAAAACACCGAACAACACAAGAAATAAAAGAAAATCTTAACTTGCGTGATTGGTGTTTGTCTTATCTTTTGCCATTATCTGATGTCTTCTTTTAACACAGATGGGATATTCTTCGGTGGAGGTCTCAGAATAGAATCGTGATGCTTCTCAAGAAGCAAAAGCAAAAGCAAAGGTATGATGGTTATTCGATATGATTTTGAAGTACCTTGAGTATCGTTAAATATATCAAATCCTTTTAACATAATACTATTAAATAACTTGAATAAATTTGGTGATTAATATAAGCTTTTTGTGTTGGGTTGGATTAGTATAAGGATTTGGATGAGAAGTTTGTGGGACAAGTTACATGGAATATGCAAAGATATGTTGGAATATTTGCTGATGCGGGTTTCGAGGCTGGAATGGGTGCATTTGCAGGCTGAAATCGGGTGGTTTAATTCTTGACACGAAATGAAAAAGGGTGGATTTGGGTGTTGAAATGGGGCTGAAGTGCGTGCGTTTGGATTCTGAAATGGGACTCACATGGCCGCGTTTGGGAGCTGAAATGGGTGTGTTTAGGTGTTTAAATGGGGGCTGGAATTTGCACGTTTGGGTGCTGAAACGTGTGGGTTTAGGGGCTGAAATGGGTGAGTTTAGACGGCCAATAAATGGGTGAGTTTCTCTTTTACTTATCTTTCAAATTATTTATTTAATTCCACTTTTTAATAACATTTAGAAAGTACCAAAATTGAAGCGAAAAAGAATTTTTATAATTTGTTAATACGGTCGGTTTTGTAAACAAGAAAATTGCAAGCACAAATTTGTAATTGTGAGGTACTAACTCTCATTTTGAATCCATAGTTTGTTTCTTCTAAGTATTTTGATGTTGAGGTGCAAATCGGTAACAGCTCAAAAAGTTTCTGAAGATCTTTATCTTAAGTCATTTTTTTCAGTGCAAAGTTTTAGGTGGACATAATCTGCATTTGATTTGAAGTCAAGGCATACTATATTGTTGGTTATTTTAGTTATGATTGGTTCTTTTTATAGTGGGACTTTTCTTGGGCATAATTCTTCTTCAATATATGTGCAAGATGATCAATTTGCTATGAATTACTCATCTTCATCATCGTCACTATGTACCCTTTTTTTGTGCTTATGGATTTGATAATTGATGTGAAATGTTGAAGATGATGATTTATGTTTGTTATGTAAGTTTAGTTATTTGTGTTGTGTAGCAGTTTAGTTATTATTGTGTAAAGTTTCACTATCTTATAGCTAGGAATCAGTAAATATCGGTTATTAGGCACAAGAGAGTTGTAAAGTTGCATATTACAGTATAATATTTGTTTAGAGTAACTCATTATATTAGTAATAATGGGCTTTTAGTGATTGATCTCTTAACTAGATATCATACTTGCTTTTTTGAACTTTGTTCGCACAAGCAAAGGACTTAAAAAATTAAACTATAGGTTTTTTGTTTAAACGGGTTGAAGTTGAACTATTAGTTTTTGCGCATTGTGTGTTTCTGTTTTCATTGATTACGTACTCTTGCAACTTTGCTTGAGAGAGAAGATAATGTGTCCTCTTACATGTACTCATTTATAATTTGGTCTAAAGGAAGGTTTGTAGAGCTTGAACAACATGTCTATCAGGTAAACTTGACAAATTTCAATTACTTGCAAAGTTGTGGAGTTTTTGTGACTTTATTTGTATAGTGGAGTACTGAATTTATGGCATATATTACATCTGGCAAGTGTTCAACTTAGCATATACTATTCAAAAAGCTGACCATGAAGCAACGCTGGCTAACCTCGCTCGTTAGTCACTATTTATACTCTTTTCAAAAGTAGTAAAACAAAAGCCAAATAGGTTAGAAAGTCATTCATATTGTGACACGTGTCCCCCACTCTAAATTATACATAAAATCCGCTCAGGGGTAATATGGTCTTTTGACCTATTTTTCCTTTCCACCTCAAATTTCAAACGCACATATCTCTTAAACCACAAACTTTTAGAAAAAACCGATTTCACCATAATTTTTAAAATTCGATTCTCTTTAATTTGGTATAAATCTTTTTAATTATTTCGAAACTTTTTTTGACATATTCATTGGGTCATGATTTTCTTGATGTTTTTGCTATTTTCGATCCTATTTTTTACCTTAAAAATTGCCGAATCATAAAATACTTAAAACACAAAAGTTTTAGATTTTGATTCACTCTTTACCCAGAATTTGAATCACTCAAACCGATATGATATGAGTGAGATATCGCGTTAAAGATGACGCTTTAGTCATATTTGTTGCACACAAGGTGTTTGATGAAATGTCTAGCTTAGATTTTTAGTGTTAAATTGAGCTAAATGAACTAATTTTTGTCCCACAACGCGTCATTAATCATTTTATTAATGTAAAACTAAAAAGTGATGTTTTTAATAGTTAAAGTTTTTAACTATTAAAAGCGATGAATGATGAACCAAACCAAAACTGTTTGAAAAAAGCATAAAACCAAAACGATGAACCTAACCAAAACTGAAACTATGATTGATGAACCAAACAAAAACTTTTGAAAAAAAAACATAAAACCAAAACTGATGAACCAAATCAAAATTGAAACTATGATTAATGAACCAAACCAAACTGATGAACCAAACCAAAAACTGATGAACCAAACCAAAACTGAAACTATGATTGATGAATCAAAATAAATGATGAACAAACCAAAACAAAACAAACACCAACATGTTAAGCTGAAACTATGATTGATGAACCAAAATAAACTGATGAACTATGTTTGATTTGGTTCATTAGTTTTGGTTTTATGCTTTTTTTTCAAAAGTTTTGGTTTGGTTCATTAATCATAGTTTCAGTTTTGGTTAGGTTCATCAGTTTAGTTTTTGTTTTATGCTTTTTTTTAAACAGTTTGGTTTGGTTCATCAGTTCATCAGTTTGGTTCATCAGTTTTAATAGTTAAAAACATTAACTATTAAAAATCATCATTTTTTTAATCTTATATTAATAAAATGATTAATGATGTGTCGTGAGACAAAAATTAGTGCATTTAGCTCAACTTTAATACTAAAAATCTAAGCTAGACATTTCATCAAACACTTTATATGCAACAAATATGAGTAAAACACCATCTTTAACGTGTGATATCTAACCCATATGACATCGAATTTAAGTGATTTAAATTTCGGTAAAGAGTGAACAAAATCTCTAACTTTCATGTTTTAATGTCACAATTCTCAATTTCGGTCATTTCTCAAACTCCATATTCATCATTTCATATCAATTTATTCATGATTTTTCATTTCACCTTAAACGCGTAATTTTATATTAAATAAACGTTATAGCGTGAGTTATTATTTTGAAAATTTAATCCGATACTTCCAAAATGATCCCGATATATTTTTATACTTACATTTAGTTTATAAAACTATATTTTGAGTTTACCTATTGTTTTAAAGTTATTTGGTATATAAATAGTTAAATTTCTATTATTACGACGTTTTTCTTAAAAACTACTCGATAATTATTTTATCACTCAAATTTTACAAGAAATGTATTTTTACAATTTTTATGATCTTATTATACTCTACCTTGATCCATTAAAAGTTACTTTTACATAAAAGTTCCTTAAATACACTAACATTTTATATACAAGTTATTTATATAAACATTCTTACTTACACTTTTCTTACAACAACAAGTATATACATTTTATAAAAAAAAAATAATAATATTTGGGAAACACATCCCCTAGAAACCGGCCCTATGGGGTGATTTCATTTAATGTTGGTAACATTTTCTCTTTTGATTGTATAGATTTACACTTCTTCCATAAAACACATCACTTATCACATTATTCATTCATTTCACTTATTCAAGACAAGTAAAGTTTCTCTTTTTCTTTTTCTTCTCTCTATAAACCGGTTCTACAAGGAGTTTTCAAGGGATCATCACAAGTTTTTCCAAAGTTCAAGTAATTACAATCTAGAATACACTCTTGTATAGGTTTTGAAATAAAAACCAAGAGTGTTTAAGTTTAACCTTGTTCTTTGCACCTCATCATATCACTTGTAAGCATCTCATATCTATTTTCATCTTACATATTTATTTCATACTCATCTCATCATTTTTGAGCAAAACATGCAAGACATATGTGATTTATACCATTTTACATGATTTTAGAGTTATATATATATATTATGGTCATCCTATAATTATCCCTTGGTATACTTTGGTCTTGATGATGATTAGGAACCCATGACACCCTAAGAAGGTGTATGGTAGGATTAGATTAGCTTTGGAGTTGATTTGAAGGGATTAGAATAGGTTTTGTCCGAGAAAACTATTTTCGATAAGTATAATATATGTTCTGTCCTTGTTTTAATTTTCGGAAAAACCGACAAGAGGGTACGACATTTTGGCCTTGATATTTAGAAAATATACTTTAAACGAATCCGTGGCCGCTTGAACGGATTAAAGCGGAGTTATAACGAAGAAGTTATGGATTTTACAAGTTTGACGACGAAATATATAATTTTCGTAAATTTCAAAGAACATGTTTTTACTTTATTCGAGTCAAAACGAGTCTTAAGCTTTGCAAATTATTTCGACTTATCAAAATCTATTAGTATACTTTGATACGAAGCTAAGGACGATTATATGTAGAAACGGATTTGAAACGACAAAGATATGCACGTTTTCATAAAATTGCAGTAACTATTATTTTCCGAAAAATCTATATTATTTTTACGATACAAGTGTTACGGTGGTAAACGACCATGTTGAGGGTTGTTTTAACCATGATGTGGAACTTTTGGAACGAAATGTCTTCTAGTAAAATCAAGTTCACCGAGCATATTTTTCAAAGCGACAAGCCGTTTATATAGCGGAGTTGTAATAAATTAATTACGGATGTTTAAACTTGGCGAAACTCATTTTTTCACAACAATTAGCCAAAATCACCATCTTTAACCCTTATTATCTTTATGTTCGAGACCTTTTGACGAAAACTCTGAATGAAACTTTTAGATTTCGATACAAACTTTCCAAAACCGTCGAGTTCGTTCTCTAACGTATGGCGATACCTTTGTTTCGACTAGTTTTGAAGCCATTTTTGTCACTTTTATAAAGATTCCACGACATTGTTTTGCGACGAAAAGTGATAATTTCACCATAAATCATTATAAAACCATTGTAGGATGACATTTTGACGTAAAACTTGAAAAGTGATTTTGGAGGTCAAGACGTCAAAAGAGTATTTTTCGACGATAAGTAATATTTTCAAAACTCACAAATGGTATAAATAACATACGAAATGCATGCATAACATTACATTGCAACTCATTACATGTCGTATCATTCGTAATAGGTCTCGGTTAAAGCATCACATTATACCTCAGTGTACTCACTCTTGTCATCATTCCAGTTTACCAAGTGAGTTCGTAGCCCCACTTTCTATTACTTATTTGTCTTACAAACTCTTTGGGGGAGATACATGCTCAAACTATTTTCATTTACTTTCACAAGTACTTTAAACTCTTACATATTACTGTGAGTTTTCATAGCCCCACTTTCTATTATTTAATTGTTTACAAACTTTTGGGGGAGATACATGCTCAACTACTTGTTTTTATAAATACAAATACTCAAAATATTTACACTTTTATGCTACGCTATACTTTTTATACATGATTGCATAATACTTGATAACATTTATACTTAATAACATTTACACTTGATTGCATTATACTTGATCGTATTACGCTAAACTTGAAAGTCTCCTTGGATAACACACGATTTGGGTTTCGGAGATGAAGTAGAACCAATGCTATTACTTTCCTTATGAGTTCATACCCGCTTTAACTCATTTAAATTCCTATAAACTATTTGGGGCGAGATATATGCTTATTTATCCAAACATTTAAACGCTTTTGCCAAACAACATTACTTATACTCTAGACTTGGTGTGTGTATTGACTAGACTTAAACAAACATCCCAAAGATTTATATGTTGGAAGGCCATTAATTTGATACTGACCAACGTGCGTCGTTGGAGGAACATCCCATCATTTATATGTTGGAAGGCCATTTATATGGATACACCTCAGCGTGAGCGTTGAGGAACATCCCAACACGAGTTGTTGGAAGACCCTGTGGTGACATTTATACTTTTAACTACTTTAATGCGCATATTCATGATTGTCATTCTATTTTGGCAATGGGTTGTAAACACACAGTTGCAAGTTTTGTATGGGCGGAACTTGGGCCCGAGTGGATTTACAATGCCTTTGTTGCATAAACAATTTTTTGAAAGGCTTTACGCTTAAACACAAACTCTATGAACTCACTCAACCTTTGTGTTGACACTTTTAGCATGTTTTATCTCGGTACCTAAGGCATTCACTTCATGGCATGCATATGGACATATCATAGAGTCGTGGTGTGACGCTGCCTCACTTGGGATTTATAAACTTTAAAACAGTTGGCTTGTAACAAACTTATTTCCGCACAAGTTGATTTTCATTTGGGACCAATACTTTGTAAACTCGATTGTCTTAATAAATTAAACGATGTGTTTTCCAAACGACACTTTAGGTCGCTCGATATAACTATAACTTTGATGCTATGACGATCCTCCCAAGGTATTCAATTCCATTGCAAAACATGTAATTTGGGGTGTGACATATTGGTATCGAGCATCGGTTATAGAGAACTAGGTTGCATCATTGACCCTAGACTATAACCACATCATCATAGCATCTCATCATATCATTATAAGTGCATATTCTTTATACATGCGAACTTATGACTCAACACCAAACATCATATGAGTCGATTAGTCCAAGCATTGCATAGTTACTCTAAATTATACATAGCTCGATCACCTATGTCTAATTCGGGAAGAATCATGCAATGAAGGGTAGTAGTCTTATATGAGTAAGCAATTCCGTAATCGAGCCAAATTTTCAAAGATTTTCTTCAAACCACTTGTTTCCAGTTTGATCCGCGTGACGAGTTCTTGTTTGATGAGTTGCAAAGATCAAACTAGAAACAAGTTGTTACCTAAACCGATTTAGCCTAATCGTATGACAGTTCTTGTTTGATGAGTTGTGGGATTAAGTAAAAATCGGTTAACAAAAGTTTTTAAAAATTTTGCTCGAGAATGGGAAAGCTCGCCTCATCGAGCCTAATCATAAGGGAGCATGTCTTTAGAATGGGATATAGTCATGACATATGCATGAACATTGACATAATCATTTAAACCATACATGAGCATAAACTTTTAGAACCCTTGTCGCGTTTTGGGCCATAGTATCATTAATCGAATCGCGAGGACGCGATTCCTCTAACAGGGAAGAATGTCACAATTCTCAATTTCGGTCATTTCTCAAACTCCATATTCATCATTTCATATCAATTTATTCATGATTTTTCATTTCACCTTAAACGCGTAATTTTATATTAAATAAACGTTATCGCGTGAGTTATTATTTTGAAAATTTAATCCGATACTTCCAAAATGATCCCGATATATTTTTATACTTACATTTAGTTTATAAAACTATATTTGAGTTTACCTATTGTTTTAAAGTTATTTGGTATATAAATAGTTAAATTTCTATTATTACGACGTTTTTCTTAAAAACTACTCGATAATTATTTTATCACTCAAATTTTACAAGAAATGTATTTTTACAATTTTTATGATCTTATTATACTCTACCTTGATCCATTAAAAGTTACTTTTACATAAAAGTTCCTTAAATACACTAACATTTTATATACAAGTTATTTATATAAACATTCTTACTTACACTTTTCTTACAACAACAAGTATATACATTTTATAAAAAAAATAATAATATTTGGGAAACACATCCCTAGAAACCGCCCATGGGGTGATTTCATTTAATGTTGGTAACATTTTCTCTTTGATTGTATAGATTTACACTTCTTCCATAAAACACATCACTTATCATATTATTCATTCATTTCACTTATTCAAGACAAGTAAAGTTTCTCTTTTCTTTTCTTCTCTATAAACCGGTTCTACAAGGAGTTTTCAAGGGATCATCACAAGTTTTTCCAAAGTTCAAGTAATTACAATCTAGAATACACTCTTGTATAGGTTTTGAAATAAAAACCAAGAGTGTTTAAGTTTAACCTTGTTCTTTGCACCTCATCATATCACTTGTAAGCATCTCATATCTATTTTCATCTTACATATTTATTTCATACTCATCTCATCATTTTTGAGCAAAAACATGCAAGACATATGTGATTTATACCATTTTTACATGATTTTAGAGTTATATATATATTATGGTCATCCTATAATTATCCCTTGGTATACTTTGGTCTTGATGATGATTAGGAACCCATGACACCCTAAGAAGGTGTATGGTAGGATTAGATTAGCTTTGGAGTTGATTTGAAGGATTAGAATAGGTTTTGTCCGAGAAAAACTATTTTCGATAAGTATAATATATGTTCTGTCCTTGTTTTAATTTTCTGGAAAACCGACAGTAGGCACGACATTTTGGCCTTGATATTTAGAAAATATACTTTAAAACGAATCCGTGGCAGCTTGAACGGATTAAAACGGAGTTATAAAGAAGTTATGGATTTTACAAGTTTGACGAAAATATATAATTTTCGTAAATTTCAAAGAACATGTTTTACTTTATTCGAGTCAAAACGAGTCTTAAGCTTTGCAAATTATTTCGACTTATCAAAATCTATTAGTATACTTTGATACGAAGCTAAGGACGTATTATATGTAAAAACGGATTTGAAACGACAAAGATATGCACGTTTTCATAAAATTGCCGTAACTATTATTTTAGAAAATCTATATTATTTTTACGATACAAGTGTTACGGTAGTGAAACGACCATGTTGAGGGTGTTTTAACCATGATGTGGAACTTTTGGAACGAAATGTCTTCTAGTAAAATCAAGTTCACCGAGCATATTTTCAAAACGACAAGTCGCTTATATAGCGGAGTTGTAATAAATTAATTACGGATGTTTAAACTTGGCGAAACTCATTTTTTCACAACAATTAGCCAAAATCACCATCTTTAACCCTTATTATCTTTATGTTCGAGACCTTTTGACGAAAACTCTGAACTGAAACTTTTAGATTTCGATACAAACTTTCCAAAACAATGAGTTCGTTCTCTAACGTATGACGATAATCGCTTTGTTTCTGACTAGTTTTTGAGCCATTTTGTCACTTTTATAAAGATTCCACGACATTGTTTTGCGACGAAAAGTGATAATTTCACCATAAATCATTATAAAACCATTGTAGGATGACATTTTGACGTAAAACTTGAAAAGTGATTTTGAGGTCAAGACGCCAAAAGAGTATTTTTCGACGATAAGTAATATTTTCAAAACTCACAAATGGTATAAATAACATACTGAAATGCATGCATAACATTACATTGCAACTCATTACATGTCGTATCATTCGTAATAGGTCTCGGTTAAAGCATCACATTATACCTCGGTGTACTCACTCTTGTCATCATTCCGTTTACCAAGTGAGTTCGTAGTCCACTTTCTATTACTTATTTGTCTTACAAACTCTTTGGGGGAGATACATGCTCAAACTATTTTCATTTACTTTCACAAGTACTTTAAACTCTTACATATTACTGTGAGTTTTCATAGCCCCACTTTCTATTATTTAATTGTTTACAAACTTTTGGGGGAGATACATGCTCAACTACTTGTTTTTATAAATACAAATACTCAAAATATTTACACTTTTATGCTACGCTATACTTTTTATACATGATTGCATAATACTTGATAACATTTATACTTAATAACATTTACACTTGATTGCATTATACTTGATCGTGTTACGCTAAACTTGAAAGTCTCCTTGGATAACACACGCATTTGGGTTTCGGAGATGAAGTAGAACCAATGCAATTACTTTCCTTGCGAGTTCATACCCCACTTTAACTCATTTAAATTCCTATAAACTATTTGGGGCGAGATATATGCTTATTTATCCAAACATTTAAACGCTTTTGCCAAACAACATTACTTATACTCTAGACTTGGTGTGTGTATTGACTAGACTTAAACAAACATCCCAGCATTTATATGTTGGAAGGCCATTAATTTGATACGCCCAACGCGTGCGTCGTTGGAGGAACATCCATCATTTATATGTTGGAAGGCCATTTATATGGATACGATAACGTGAGCGTTGGAGGAACATCCCAACACGAGTTGTTGGAAGACCCTTGTGGTGACATTTATACTTTTAACTACTTTAATGCGCATATTCATGATTGTCATTCTATTTTGGCAATGGGTTGTAAACACACGGTTGCAAGTTTTGTATGGGCGAACTTGGGCCGAGTGGATTTACAATGCCTTTCTTTGATAAACAATTTTTTGAAAGGCTTTACGTTTAAACACAAACTCTATGAACTCACTCAACCTTTGTGTTGACACTTTTAGCATGTTTTATCTCGTGTACCTAAGGCATTCACTTCATGGCATGCATATGGACATATCATAGAGTCGTGGTGACGACGCGTCTCACTTGGGATTTATAAACTTTAAAACATCGTTTGGCTTGTAACAAACTTATTTCCGCAAAGTTGATTTTCATTTGGGACCAATACTTTGTAAACTCGATTGTCTTAATAAATTAAACGATGTGTTTTCCAAACGACACTTTAGGTCGTTCGATATAACAGTAACTTTGATGCTATGACAGTCCTCCCAAGGTATTCAATTCACGCAAAATGTAATTTGGGGTGTGACATTTAAGTTTTCACGATTCGACATTTATAAAGGTAAAAATAGGCCAAAATGCCAAAAATAAAGAAACCAAGAACTATTCGATATGTAAAAAAGTTCGAAATATTTATCAAGATTTATACCAAATTAAAGAGAATCGAATTTTAAAAATTATGGTGAAATCGGTTTTTCGTAAAAGTTTGTCGTTTAAAAGTTATTTGCGTTTGAAATTTGAGGCGGAATACAAAAAAGGGAGAATTGCATATATATCCCTACAAAGACTCATAATTACATATATATCCAACCAAAATACAAAATTGCATATATATCCTTCCAATGCTTTAAAATTGTCAAATATATCAAAGCAAAACTCAAAATTGCATATATATCCTTTCAAAGCTTTAAAATTGTCAAATATATCCAAATTATTATTTTACACATACTTAACTGAAATTAAAGTATGATAATTCTAACTTATTTATAAAATGACGATTATACCTTTTGTTTTCATGAAAAAAATTGGTTACCTGGGCCTATTTTTTGTTTTTGTACCAATCTTATTTATAAAACTCAAAATTGCATGTTTTTTGGTCGAATATATATATGCAATTATGAATCTTTGGAAAGATATATATGCAAATCTCCTAATATAAACAAACAAGAAATACTATTGCTACATGTACTACTAGGACATAAAAATTAAACAAAAAAATAATGGCAAAACGCCTAAAAGATTAGGACAACAAAAAAATATGCAATTTTTTGTTTTATAAATACCATTAGGACAACAACAAAAAATAAGTCCAAGTAACCATTTTTTTTTCATGAAAACAAAGGGTATAATCGTCATTTTATAAATAAGTTAGAATTATCAAACTTTAATTTCTATTAAGTATATATATGCAATTTTAAGTCTTTAGAAGGATATATATGCGATTTTGAGTTTTTTTGGATATATTTGACAATTTTAAAGTTTTGGAATGATATATATGTAATTTTGAGTTTTGGTTGGATATATATGTAATTATAAGCCTTTTGAGGGATATATATGCAATTCTCCCTATAAAAAACGGGTTAAAATGACAAAAATACCCCCTAACCGAATTTAATAAGAAAAAAAAAAGGAGTGAATGGGGGACATTTGTCAAATTGTGAGTGGTTTTCTAGCCTTTTTAATTTCCTTACTTTGTAAAGGATTGCAACTCTTGCCAAATAACATAAACAATAAGCATCACACGTACAAAATAGTATTTAGGAGTTGAGATTAATATAAATCTTATATTTACCATATATTCAATAAATCAATTTTACTCATCCATTTTTATTAAAAATAAAATAATAATAATAATAATAATAATAAATTTCCGCATTTTTTTTTAGAATAACATATCTTGCAAACGGTAAATCTTCAAACTACAAAAATCTGTGATCGCGACGAGAATTAAATTATCTTTCTATAAATACGCACTTCATATTTTCGACAAACTTTTTTTCAAAATTCGATTAAAAAATCACACATGATTTTCAAAATCACATGTGATTTGTAAAATCAAATCATATATGATTTTTACAAATCACATATGATTTGTAAAATCGTATGTGATTTGTAAAATCGAATCACGTGATTTTCAAAATCATATATGCTTTTTAGGCCGAAATTTAAAAAATCATTAAAATATATAGAAGTGCGTATCTATAGAAAGATAACTTAATTCTCGTCGCGATAATATGATTTTTTCACGTATAATTAACGGTTTGCGAGATATTTAATTTTAAAAATAGGGTGAAAGTTTTTTTTTTTTTTTAAATAAATGGTTATAATTGGTTTATTGAATATATAGAATTAGATTATATTATAGTAAAAATAAGATAAAAGATTTAAAAGTTGTGATAATCTAAAGTTCATATAAACATGACCGTTGTCTCATAATCTAGCATTTAATGTGAAGCCCTTGACACGCTTGATTAGAATTTCAATTTACTAATACATAAGTAGTAGAAAATACGTAACAGTACCACCACTTCATCATTTAGGTAAAAGTTCCAATTGTCCTGGGCAAAGCCTGGCCATAAACTTTTGTTGAAAGAAAGTTAAATTTACATATTTTTTTAGGTCTTATCGAGTTAACCCGCTAAGATAAGTAACTCAACCCTAACCCAACCCTATAATAATATCAGCAATGACGAAACAAAAGTGGGTCCCGGGACATACACGAATTTTGTGGCGTAAATATGAGATTATGAGATACACAACCAATTGAATTTACACTTGTCACTTTGTGCAAGGGTGTTTAGTTTGAGGGTAAAGAAATGAAAGAATGACTTTCATTCCAAATACAATTGTTTGGTTAGTAGGTTTTTTCTTTTTAAAAATGGGTATCAAACCCTCAAAACTAGCTAATGTATTTTCTAAACCCACCAAAGGTGGCGGGTTTCTAAACCCATTCATACATGAGAGATTAATTGGTCAAAAATGATTTTCCTCTACAACCATGTTTAGTACTTGCATTTTAAAAAGATACTAATCAAAATAACCAGCCATACTAACTCATATCAAACAATCTTTCTTTGTACTTGCTGCAATTTTCATGCTCACAAGGTTTTAAGATCAACTGCAAATAACACCATATCATAAAAACGATTTCTAAAAGACATGACAATTGATTCAATGATATCATCAAATTATATTATTAATGATTCGAGAGAATGTAACATCTACTAAGACACAAAACAACACAAAAAAACTCCCATCCAACATATAAAACAAGCAGATTACCCAAAGCAGACAAATCCAAAAGATTTACTGAATGAGCGTAAGAAAATAAGATTATTATTGTTTCATTTTCCGAAGGCCAAGATAGATATCACCCGGAGAAACTTAGTTGTTTATCTGCTTGGCGAGTTTGAACCACTCGTGTGAAATGAACCAGGCATGTCGGTCCTTTCGTATGTGTGCGCACCAAAGTAATCACGTTGAGCTTGCACCAAATTAGCAGGCAACCTCTCTCTGTATGTGTCGAAATAAGCAAGACTAGTTGACATACCAGGAGTACTGATGCCTGCGTAATAGCCAAACATACAACTCTTCTCCAAGCAGATTGACGCCTACCATCTCTTTAGCAAACTCGGGTCCACCAAGAGGTTAGCCAATTCTGGGTTCCTGTCATATGCCTGCTTGATGCGGTCCAAGAATATGGCTCGAATGATGCAACCACCCTTCCAGATTCTAGCCAACTCACCTAGCTTCAAACCCCAATCCTTTTCAACGCTCTTGGCACGTATCAGGTTCATCCCCTGTGCATAACTGCAAATTTTCGCTGCGTATAGAGCTTGCCTTACATCAGTGATTAACTTTTCCTTGTCCACTGTTTGATCTGCTAAGATATCGTGGACCCCGCTTGATTTGAAGACCTTTGCAGCTTCAACACGTTCATCTTTCAAACCACTAAGGAATCGTGAATCTAGAGATGCTGCAATGGTGGGAGCAGCAATTGATAGATCAGCAGCTTGTTGAACGGTCCATTTTCCAGTACCCTTCATCCCGGTTTTATCCAAGACTTTGTCGACCAAATAACCGTCTGCCTTGTCATCTTTGATGGCAAATATGTCGGCCGTGATTTCAATTAAGAAGCTTTGAAGCTCTCCCTTGTTCCATTCTGAGAATACTTGGTGTAGTTCCTCGTTTGAGAGCTTCCCAACAGATTTCAGTACATCATAAGCCTCTGAAATCAACTGCATGTCACCATACTCGATTCCATTATGAACCATCTTGACAAAGTTGCCTGAACCACCTTCACCGATATATGTCACACATGGGCCACTATCGGTACTTGAGCTGCTACCTTGAGAACAATGTCCTCAATGTACTTGTAAGCCTCAATGGAACCTCCAGGCATCATAGATGGACCGCTTGTGCACCCTCTTCACCACCAGAAACACCCATACCAAGGTAGAGAAGACCAATTTCAGCCATGGCTTTTCTCTTCTTTCGGTGTTTTCATACCATTCATTGCCACCATCAATGATGCAATCACCTTTCTCCATGTATTGAGACAAAGTTTTGATTGTTTGGTCAACAGGTGCCCCGGCTTTGACAAGCATGATGATCATTCGTGGTTTTTGGATTGATTTCACAAATGATTCAGGATCATGGAAGCCAAAGACTGGGAGATTCCCTTCCTTCTTGGCTCGTTCAACAGTCTCGTCAACTTTGACCGTACTACGGTTGTAGACTGAAATGGGGAACCCTTTCTCAGCAATATTGAGGGCTAGATTTTGGCCCATAACAGCAAGCCCGGCAAGGCCTATTCTTGTTAGCTTCGCTTCTTCAGCCATAATTTTTTCTGTAAACAAAGTTCAAACGAGAGTGTTAGCAAAAGTGTTACCCTTTGTTACACATACAGACATACTTTGACTTTAGTGACCCACACTTATAATCATACTATTCATTAAAGAACCATCTGGCTGGCACGTAAAATTATTTAAAGCCGCAACACCCCATTGTTTAAAGCTAACAAGTCATATGGACCAATTTTCATCAAGATGGGTTTCTTATAAGTCCTTACAAATTGCATTAAGGTAAACAAAAGTAGCATAAACTTAAATTTATATACATTGCTATAGCAGAATATATAAAATTACTTCACCAAAAAAACATGCAATTTGTAGATGCTTCCATCACATTTATAAACTGGTTCCCTTACTTCAAAAGGGTCCAATTTAGCGGTTCTAACTTAAAAGTGCAGAAAAGACCTCTACATGGACAATATTCCGCCAAATATTTCAATATTTTGACCCAAGTACATTATGTCATCTGAACTCTTTCACCAGGTAACAGGACATGACAATTAGAGATCCTCAAATGTAATTATCGCTAGAATCAAAGTTACTGGCAGCATACATCTTAGAGCACTAGCATATTGCTTTTATCAAAAACTAGTTGCTGCATATAAAGGTGCCATGAGTTTTGTTAATATTAGATTTCGAATTAGTTAGTTTTCTATTCGCATTCGAACATATAAATCTAGACTTCAAGCATGTATCCATAAAAACTTGGGACAATAAAGTTAACCATAATCTAAAAACACGATTTTAATGCTGCCCATGTACATAATTTTAAAAAAATGTAAAATGGCTGTCCAATAAAACTATTAACACTAAGAGGGCTCAGTCGGTATGCCATGGCTCAAGCCATCACCGACGGCGAGAAAGCACACCAGGGTTCAGCTCGTGGGTTGTGGCACCGTAGCCTACAGTTCACGCCAAAGGTATTTCTTTTCTTTTTTGTGTGTTTTAGTGGGGTATATTTGGACCCATGGCACCACTTTTGTACCAGGAGGGGTGTTTTGGTGCCATGGGCAAAAAGTGCTGAGGTGGCACCGCTTTGCCCACAGCACCAACCGTACCTAAGCGCTCTAAAACTAGATTCAAATGTGGTCTGATCCAACTTACTTTCCCCATATATCATGATCATATTAGCTTTGCATCAAAACTTACAAAATCAACTAGATAAATCAACAATTAATCATCAATATCGGATAAAAGGACTAAAAATTGGTTCATAATTTAACAAAGTTCCAGACGATTCAAATAAAACGATCCGGTCGATATACTAAATGATTAAATTATCAACAACAGATCTAGTTATGATAAAAACATAAAAAGTAAAAAACAGTAGAAGCTAATAACAATCAAACAATTTAAAAAATCAAATGCAATGAATCGGATCAAACACGTGTCATCATCCGATCAATCTAATCAATAATTGTAGAACGTAACGATTCATGGTTGATAAAATAAACAATAATTTGATTGAATTAGAGATAGAATGATGATTACCTTATTATAAGAATGAAGGATCTGTGATTTGATTGAAAAATGAAATAATGAAAATAAAAATGATGTGAAATTGAGGAAATGAGAGTTTGGTATTTAAAAGAGATCAACGGTCCTTAGGCGGCTTCAATTCAAAGCAAATCAAGTCAATTTTGACCACCTTCCTTCTTTCTTTCTGGTGGTGGTGGTTGGTGGGTGAAACAATCTATTTTAACTTTACCACCCTTCACTTTAGTTATTTTATAACTTAGCTCCCCCGATCAAAGAAAACATTGATAACCAGCAACGTTGACTGGTTTTACGTTTAGACATGAGAAAAAAGATGGGAAAGTCATTTTGTTTTACTAATTTCGTATTGGAACTTAATGTATTAGAAACATAATGTAAAGATTGCTGAATGATAATGCGAGAAACTTTAAAGCAACATTAATGTTTGTTGAACAATGCAGAGATGAATAGATGTTTTAAGGTAGGTCGAGGCCTGTGAGAACATGTGAATTTTTCTAAGGTGGTGTAAAATTTGGAACCATGTTTATAATTTGTTGTGTTACGATAGTTTGAGTTAGTGCTGAGCACGGTTTGAAAATCGGACCAGATCAACCAAAATTGAACCGGACCAAAACCCATTTGGCTTAAAACACTGAACTGAAATGTTCGGTTCGAGTCCGAGTCATTCTGGTCAGGTCCGGTTCGTCGGTTCAGTCCGGTCCAACAAAGCATAATGGTCAATTTTACATAAGATCGAACCGGCCTGGACCGAAGACTGAATATGAGAAAAAGAATGAACCGAAGACCATACCAAAATACGTTCGATCCGGTCTGCGACCTATTATGCTCGGCCATAATTTGAGTGAAATGAACCTGATAACTTATTAACAATATTTTAGAATGGTGAATATGTTTTAAATTACTCAACCATTTCATGGATCAACTTTGATAACCATTAGTCCATTATTCACCATTTCATGCATCAAGTTTGATAACCATTATTCATTAGAACGTCGATATGAAATTATAAAATATAAAAGGAAGATATTATGAGTCCATGATAGGTCACCTAACAATAAAAATTATCATGATATGTTTGTTTATTTGTAGGTAAGGGACTTTCTACAACAGAAAAAATGGGTTATACCTACTTCCTAGTGGGACGGAAAAAATCATTGTATTAAAGAATGGGGGGAAAATGACATAATGGAAAACATAGGGGCCAAAGTGTAAGGAATATTCGTTTAACACAATAACAAAATATGCTTTTGTTTGGTAATTTATTAAAAAAAAGTATCCAATTGTCGGGATCTTCTGTGTGAAAAATGGGCGTTTAATGACCTTTTGTTGGGTCAGTTTCCAAAGAAGATGATTAAGACAATCAACGACAAGAAGAATACCACTGTGCCACACGGACATCACTTAATCGCATGATCACTTTCCAAAGAAACTATTCGGCCCTAACGCCTGTGATCACGAATATCTACTTGGGATAAGACTAAACGCAGCTAGAGAATTAGCACAATTCTATAACCCTCGCGCTATAAGTCTTATTGTTTCATCATGTGTCTCTCTGCGATGCTCGGATATCCTATATATATGAGGTTCTTTCTTGAATTATTCCAATGGAATTATGAGTATTAATCGGCCATTAATAGCCCCCATAATTATCCTCATTATAATTAGTGGTTATATGACCAATTAAACGCATCATAAAGAAGTTATGTAATCGCCATTTAGCGGTATTTTCCATAAGCGATCTTTCCAACACCGATGGGTAACCAAGATATGAGAGACTATAATCCATAGTTCTCTTCAAATACTTCAAGATCTCCTACATCGCTTGCCGATGAGCACTAGGATTACTAGTATACCGCTCAATTTTCCCACGCAAAACCAATATCGGTCTTGTACAAGTCATGGCATACATCGTACCAATTACCCTAGAATACTCGAGTTGAGATACGACCTTGCCATGATTAGGCATCGCCTCACAAGTATCCATAGGTGTACTCACCGAGTATAATCAAAGTAATTGAATTTCCTCATTACCTTCTCAATATAATGAGACCGAGAGATAGAAATTCAATTACTTTCATGTTTAATCCTTATACCAGGATAACATCACCTCCCCATGTCTTTCATGGAGAACCTTGATGACAAAAATCCTTTGTCGTCAACCTGATTTTGGTCACAAAGATCAACATGTCATCAACATATAGACAAATGATGACTCATTTACCGATTCATCAAATTTGCTATATACACATTTGTCGACCTTGTTAAGAACATAACCACTAGACAACACCACTTCATCAAATTTTTGATGCCATTGTTAGGTGCCTCGCTTAAGTCCATAAAAGACTTAATCGGTTTACACCTTGTTTTCATTACCGGCATGATGAAGCCACGAGGTTGGTTCATATAAATCTCCTCTTCCAATTCACCATTCAAGAAAGTCGCTTTCACATCCATCCGATGAATAACCGGACAGAATAGATGCCATAGCAATCGCCAGCCTTATGGTAATCGACACGAGCCACGGGGCATAAGTATCAAAATAGTCTATTCCCGACTTTTGTTTAAAGTCCCGAATGACTAGTCTAGCTTTGAACTTTTAATAGTTCCATCTACCTTCATTTTCCTTTTGAAATCCATTTGCAACCCGTAGGTTTGCAACTGTGAGGTAGATCAACCAACACCCAAGTGTTGTTGCCCATGATGGAATCCATCTCATCATTGATTGCTTCTTTCCGTAAAGCAATATCTCGGACTTCATTGCTTCTTCAAATGTCTTGGGATCATCCTCAACAATGAAGCAATAAGGTATTGGTCCGAAACCTCATCCCTTGTTCCTTTAACTAAGTATAGTTGAAACTCGTGTCCAAATGACTTTGGAGTCCCGACCTTTTTTCTTCCCGAGCACGTGTTCGAGTCACGAACCACAACCTCATCGGGGACCACCGATGGTGCATCATCGAGGGACCTCGATACACCAAAGGTGTCATGAGTTCCATTAGGAATCCTCCGACTTGGTCTAGGGACCGATGAGAATCTATTCTCATCAAAGTCTCGATCCCTTGATTCAATTATTGTGTTAATCGAAACATGTTCATTAGGTTCAATAACATAGAACCTAAAAGCCTTGGAATGCTTAGCATATCCAACAAAGATGCAATAATGCCTCTTTCACCCAAAGTCTTTTGCTTTGGATCGTGGAGTCTTACAACCCTCTACAACCCCAAACCTTGAGATAATTCAGGTTGGGTTTCTTTTAGTCCGAGTTCATAAGGGTAACCTTGTTCCTTTTGTTGGGAACTCTATTTAGCAAATAGCAAGTCGTTAACATAGCTTCACCCCGTAACCCTCGACTCGGTCCGAATAGTACAACATGGAATTAACCATCTCCTTCAAAGACCTGTTTTTCCTTTCGTAAATACCATTTCTTTGAGGAGTATAAGGGCGCCGTTTCATGGATTATTCCAACAGATTGAAAGTACCGAGTATCCATGTACTCACCTCCCTATCGGTCCTTAATCTTTTGATCAAAGACCCAAGTTGTAATTCAACTTCGCTTTAAACACTTTGAATTTATCTAATGCTTCATCCTTGGTATGTAACGGATAGACATAACAAAATCTAGAAGCATCATCAATAAATGTCACAAAGTACTTATTCCCCAAAGAAGGAGTGGCATGCAAATCACATGTGTCACTGTGAATAAGCTCCAAGATCTTAGTCTCACGACTAACACCCTCGAAAGGGTTTCTTGGTTATCTTGGTCAACATGCAAGTTTTACACTTTTCGTGTCCATGTCAAAAGCGGGGATTAAACCATCCCTAGACATATCTTGCATTCTTTTATAGTGAACATGACCAAGTCTAGCATGCCAAAGGTTAGAATCACTCGATCATATGTGGTCACAAAGTCAAATAACACATCGGTGGTAATATTAAGCTGAACATTTGATTACATAAATAACCAAAACCAATAAAAACACCACATTTAGAAAGAACAAATTTATCGATTCAATAACTTGTTTATATCCATGATTATTCAAAACACTACTTGAAACCAAGTTTTTCCTTATATTAGAACATGAATAACATTAAACAAAGTTACAATCTTTCCGAACTAAACCTAAGATCTACACAACCACCACCATGCACCAAGGTCATTGACTCATTTCCATGTGAAGAATAGAACCATCATTCGTTGACTCATAAGTCTTGAACCGCCTTCTATCTTTACACACATGAACTGTTGCACCGAGTCAACCCACCACGCAACATCATTATCCCGCACATAAAAGATTCAGATACATATGTAACATAATAAATCAAAAGACTTATTAAACATATTCGACCTTTCGATGAGTTGGTGAACCACCACCCCGAACCATTAGTGCACGATCAATTGGCTTTACCACCAACTTTAACACCCTTGCGCCCCTTTAATGCGACTAGTCTTGCACATTTCCAACAAGTAGGTGTTGCCTTCTTGTTAGGATATGCCCTGTGTTATCATGAAATTTGCGTTTGCCTTTGTTGTCATTGTACACGGTAGAGTTGTTATGCTCTACCATATTGACAACAGATGGTCCAAAGAAGATTGCTACTTTTGGCTTGTCATTATCCCGCACCTGAGAGATTCCTCAATGTGCGATGACCGCCCAACTCAACAAGAGTTAACTTCTCCTTCATATGTTTCAAGGTATGCTTGAAATCTTTCCATGAAGGAGGAGTTTGTCAATGACACAAGAGACTTTGATAGCCTCATCCATGTTCATTCGGTGTTGTGTAAACCTTCCAAGTATTCCAAGAAGTTCATTGTATTGTTCCATAACCGGTCTTGAATCACTCATTTTGTAATTTGTGAAATTACTAACAAGGAACTTCTTACTTGATGCATCCTCACCATATATTTGGCATCCAGGAATCCCACGTTCTTTGGAAGATTCAAAGTTCGATAAATATCAAACAAAGAATCGACATACCATTCGAATAAGACCTCTGCATATGTAGTCATCATTCTCCCACTTGCTCCTCCTCCCGATCCGCTCCCACGGTAGCATCATCACCATCATCGTGAATTGGAGTAGTCAAGACATAGACCACACTCATGCTGATGCAGTGAAGTGCATCTTCTTCCACCTCCCAAAGTCCACCCTTCAAACTTGTCCACTTGGTTTCATTCGTGCTTGCCATTGATTATCACAAAATAGTTTACTTTGATTGTTGGGGTCGGTTTCAAAGAGCGGTGGTTAAGACAATCAATGACAAGAAGAATTCCACTAGGTGGTTACCGGACATCACTTGAATCGTGTGATCACTTTCCAAAGTAAACTATTCGACCCTAATGCCCGGTATCACGAATATCTACTTGGGATAAGACCAAATGCGAGTTAGAATTAGGCACAATTCTATAACCCTTGCGCTTATAAGTGCTTATTGTTTCTGTGTCTCTCATGCATGTTCGGATCTCCTATATATAGGAGGTTACTCTTGAGCTATTCCAATGGAATTATGAGTATTAATCGCTCATTAATAGCCTCATAATTATCCCCATTATAGCCATTGGTGGTTACATGACCAATTAAACGTGGTCATAAAGAAGTTGTAATCGCCATTTAAGAAGATTTTCCATGTGAAGATTTTCCACTAGCAGATTTCACTTGTAGTGGAAATACAAATTATCGATCGAAACATCGCTTATCGCGACTTTCATAGCATCAAGATTTCACGCTTTATCGATGGAAACATCGCCATCGTGAAGCATCGCCTATCGATGAAACCACAAGCAAGATTTCTCCACAAGCGATCTTTCACCAAAGAAGATTTCACCAAGCGATTTTCACCAAGACTACCAATACAAACCACTATACGAGTCGAGGTGTTCACTGACCTTATGGATGTCAGACACTGCACTCCTAACCCATTCTGGTGAACTAATCCCATGAAGTCACATAAATTTTCCTAACACTTTTTAAATCACTTACTTTGTTACTTCTTTACAAAAACATTATGCTAAAACTGACATCTTTTGGCCTTTTATTTGTATTTTACAATGAATAAATGTTATTTTTTTGAAAGTAGGAATAAATCTTAATTAATACAAAGAAAATTTTGCAGCTTATGTTCTATGCTAAAATCACAATACAATGTTTCTCGAAGTTATTTTATTGGTCAAACAAAAAAAGATCTTGTTTGTAACTTTTATGGTGCGTACTCATGTCGTCGCTTTGACATATTGTGTTGCTTTTTTTTTTTTTTTTTTGAACTACATGGTTACAAACACAAAGTTTGACTTGACTTTTGATTTATATAGGCTTCAAAGAATGGTTCAATATACCAAAGTGTGAAACGTATATGAGACCCCTAAACGTTTCACACCGGATTGTTGGTGAGCACAGAACATACAATGTAACATACGCGGTAAGAAAAAATGATGATGGTTACAAATAACAGAAGTCGAAAACAACAAAATTGAAAGAACAGCTGCAGAATCAAGTCCGGACTTATCAGCTTTAGTGCTGCTATGTTCAGTAGTGTAATTCAAACTTTATCATAACAATGTTCTAGCAAACTGGAAATCAGTATTAATCCTACGAGTGATTTATGAATTTACTGCATCTCATATTGTATAAAAAACTTTTAATTTCTCATGCGCGTCGGTTCAACTTGAGACCAACGTTTTCAACTAATGAGTGAAAAGAATAATGGGAAAGAGCTTTGCTTCTAATGCCCTAGCTATTGACAGAATGACAGGTAAGATGAAGAATTTTGTAATAGGAGTACCCAAAATTGGACAAAGGTCTTATTTCATATCTGTGTTGAAATTCTTGTTAACGTGTAAGTGATCCTTGTCTATAGGCCAAAGTTGCACATCTGCATATATGTTATAGTGCGATTGATGTATTTAGTCCACAGAGGCTTGAACTGGTTCATGGCAATATCGAGCCAAGGTTTCATGTTCCCATTGAAATGAATGACAGCAGCATTATTAATCTCATCCATGCTTATACTCGGATTATACCCAAGACCAAGAACATGCCATTTTTTGTCCAGTGATTTTGTTCTTGAGTAAAAAGTTATTAGTCCAGGTGGCAATGTTCCTAATTGCCATAGAGTTCGGTCTTCATTCTGAGAAAATATTTAGTAGAGATGTAAATCGATAGGGACAAAAATTTATGAATAATGATTACTAATCAGGGGCAAAAATAGAAAAAGAAAAAACATACCAGATCCTGCCAGTAATGGTACTCATCGGTTAATTTTTCACGCCTCCAAGCATCTAGATCAAACATATTCATGCCAAAAGCCCAAGCACATGCTTTCGGATTGAACCTATCCCTGATTAGAGGGTGTGAAAAGTTCAAATATCGAGCATAACGGTTAAATGGTCCAAAGCAGGTCTCAACAGCCCCATTCACCTTTCCATCCATATCAACTTTCCACAGTGCGGTCAAATCTTTTTGAACCACGACATCATCATCTAAAAACAATATGCGGTGAAGCTTCGGGTACATCTCAGGCAAGTAAAACCTAAGATGATTTAGCATTGACAGATACTTTGGGTTCCTAAATTGTATATTGTTGTTTTCATCCTTTGTTGTGTTTTCTGCTCCGTTCTCAAAGTAAAACTTCTGTAAATTTGCAGACTCTAATTGCCTAAGAACCGGGACATACGATGAGTTCAAGAAAGTATATTCTTCGACTGCTTTTACCTCTACAACAGCACTGCCTTCTACTGAACTATTTTTAAACCAAACCTTCATTGCAGCAAGATTCATCTTATCTGTAACAATATGAAAAACATGTTTCCATGGCTCTTCTGCATTCATTACAGTTGAGTTGACCACAACTGAGACTGCAATCACATTGTCTGAAAATATTGCATAATGGTACAACGTGGGGTCCTCGAATTCCAATTTTGGCTCATCATCTCTATATATTTCAGGATGCTCAATCCGTTCTCCCATGAGCTGCATGGCAAGACAATGCAAACTCTTGGGAGTTGACTTTGCAGCAATTAAGCTAGCAAATGCCCCATTCTTCTTCGCTTTCGTTAACAAGTCTTGAACTGCAAATATTGTGTCTTTTAACTTCTGAATTTTCAACTGATTATCATAAGATTCTTTCGTCTCGCCAATTATCAACCTAGTGACCTTAACCTTATCCTTAACCTCCTTTTCAAACTGTTTCAAAACATCCTCATCTAATGGCCCATCAGTCTCATACAATGCAGTACGATATATTGGTTTCAGAGTCAAGTCGGATATGTTCTTTGCAAGATCCTCATACACTTTAAGCTGTTTAGATATCTCGATCTTCAGTTTCCTTGCATAAGAACCGTATGCATTCACAAGAACAATATGATCCATGGCATGCTTATGCATCAAATCCAATCTGGTCTTGAACTGATGCGATTTCAAAGCTAGAAAGGTCCTGTGCGTGTGTGCTCTCCCAGTTGTTCGCATCTCCTATATTATTTCATAATTTCAATCAAACCAATTATTAAAAAATTCAGTAACGTATTCCTTCCTTCCTAAATCGTAAAGACCACACCAGATGCAAGATCTTTAAATGTCTTTAAATAATACTCAACTAAGGGGATCGTCTGGAATTGAGTTTGCAAACTAATTATCTAATTAATGCGTTTTCATATAGCAAATAAAGAAATTTGAGTGTTTGCATGTCTAATACTCCTTATTCTAAAAAATTTAAGGCCAAATAATTGGTTTAGAATAATCAGTTGAGTTTAGCTTATTCAAAAGTGATAACTTACATAGCATTAAGAACCATTATTCTTGGAAATTTTAATCTATTTAAAAATAATAATATTTCCTGATGCACAAAACAGACCTTTGAATTTACTAACTAAACTAATGGTACATAAACAAATTTACGTGTTTGCATATCCGATACTCATTATCTATATATATATAGACTAAATTATCAGTTTCAAACGCAATAAGAAACACACCTAACAATAACTTAACTTGCAATAAGTAGCACTATTTGCATCAACTTTTTTGCATTTTTTTAATGTTTCACATAAAATATTTCCTGCTGCACAAAGCAGACCTTAATAATTTCTTAATTAAACTAAATTGCAAGTATGATGTTCAGGATTACGTTTTAAAACAGGTAAGCATGTTTGCGTATTTGCATGTCTGATATTCATTAATTATCTTATTATTCTATAGCCAAAAACCTATTTCTGATAATCAGCTTATTCTATTAAACTAATCAAGTTATTACTCCAAAAACGCCTAATCTATTTTTAATTAAACGCAATCGAAAACAGTCCTAGCGATAACTTAAAACACGAAATAATCTATCTAAAACAGTTTTAGTTGTGAGAAAACATGACCGGTCATATAAGTCGAGAGTATAATAATTACTTGCTTCACATTAAATAATCCCTAGTGCACAAACTAGACCTTAAGTATTTATTATTCAACAACTACTACTAGTAATAAATATAGTTGAATAATTTTCAAATCTAAATACATGCATACATACATACAAGTGATACAACATATATATATTACAGTATAATCAACTTGCGAATAAAAAAATAAATAATGCATTGTTAAAATAATAAGAGTGAGTTAAATGAGAGACTTACAGAAGAGGTATTATTTATAAAATGAGTGGGACGAGATGAGAAGAGTAGGGAGGCCGTAAGGAAGAAGAGAAGAGCGAATAAAGCGGAGATGAAGAAACGGTGAGAAAACACGGAAGACGATGCAGATCCTCTGCTGCTCCGTACAATCAACGCCATTTTTTAATCAATTATATTACTCACATGCATTCGGTTTTGAAGGTTCCGGTGAGTGACTGTGACGACGGTGTTGCGATCACGTGTTTTGGTGGTTGGTTTGTTAGTTTTCTGGTGGGCCTGTTTGGTTGTTGGTGAAAATACTAACACGTTGGTTGGATGTGTGTTTAATTTTCAATTTATTTTTACTTTTTACAAGACTGTCGACTTCTTTTACCATGATTTTTTTTTTGTTTTTATTTACACCAGCATGGTCACTCACATTTTGTGAATAAAGCAAAATTTACGAATACTACAGTATTTTGAAAATAGTGACACGTGATAAGTTTTTTCGATATGACAATACATCAAACGTGCGTATTTAAATACTTTATGAAAATTCCGTAGTTCGCTACCAAAGGACGAGCGCCCTCCCGGATCCGATATGACAATACATCAAATGCGTATTTCAGAGCGGATGGCCAGGTGGGTGCTCGTCCTTTCGCATACCTTTACTTTATGAAAATTACATTTAGATATTTTTAATAACCCGTTTGTTGTTGTCTTATGTTATGCGAGATGGATCTATTCGCGGTTATGCGGTTGGCGGCCGCGCCGCAAAGTGAATGTAGGGGCGTCCGCTGAGAGTGGGAGGAGCCCATTCTTGAAGCTACTGGCGGGCGTACCTAGAGATGGAGTTGGGAGGCGGAGGTAGTTCTTCCTTGGCGGAGGCGACTCCTTCACAAAGCGTGCTAGCCCTGTGGTTCCTTTCCGTTAGTGGGCCGTGACGTCATGCGGTGAAAGCATCAAGAAGAGGAGGAAGAAGAAAGCCATGGATTGAAGCGCAGAAGGCGCTTGGTGGCGATGGCGCAAGCTCCTCCGGAAGAAGCGTCCTGTCATTGTTGACGATGGAGTCGTCATCAGTGATGTTGCATCCTCTCACTCGAGGAGATCGCCCACCCAAGTAAGTACTACTTTCAAAGCCCTTATCGCATTCCTCGTATGTTATGAAACAATCGCTAATTCTGCTTTCATGCAGATTGAACACTCGTGAGTCGCCCCAAGCTAGCCCCTGCTCGCTCGGATCTTCCGAACATGATTCAAGTTCAAACCTCTTTGATGTGCGTCGCCGCTCGTCGGGCTTCCTTTCGCTCGCACACGCCTTGCTTAAAACTCGATGATTCGTGGATTTGGTCTTGTCGAGTATTGGATCATGTTTTCTCTTTAGCCACGCACTACCCAACACATGGTTGGCTACCAAACGGAATCCACATTTGCTTCTAGGTTGCGTGATACCCATTCGAGATGCAATGCGAATCCGCAATCGTGGCTCCGTCTCGCCTTGTTGTTTGTTGTCAGAATTCAAACGCGCGCGTTTATCGATGCGCTGAAGTACTGCGCTAGATTTTTAATAGTTCATGTACTAAGACCATATTTTGTAAAATTTCGTTGTACTAAGACCATATTTAAAAATTTCGTTGTTATTTTATGATTTAAACCTTTACTTTTTCCTTTCTGATCAACAATGAGATGAAATAGCTGTAAGAACACGTAATGTGATGTTGTCTGAACAATTCTCCTTTATATTGCCGACGGAGCTGAGAGAAATAATGGTGACATACTGACATGGCACACTTTCTAAACTGTTGGATCATGTAAAAAATCAATCTCAACCGTCTAAATTAGTTTCATGCTTATTAA
Organism: Chrysanthemum lavandulifolium; assembly: GCA_022545495.1. Lineage (NCBI taxonomy): Eukaryota > Viridiplantae > Streptophyta > Magnoliopsida > Asterales > Asteraceae > Chrysanthemum > Chrysanthemum lavandulifolium. Next base: position 18,482,345 of record CM040238.1, on the reverse strand, counting down.
AAACATTTTATTAGAAGATCTGTAAATAGTTTGCACATGAAAAACACATGGGATAAAAATACAACTTATATACCTATTTTTAAGGAATATCTTTGGCTAATTTATATATTAGGGACCAAAGGCATACAGTCTAGCAGATAGAGGTTTCACTGCAAGCAGGTCTCAAGTTCAGTCTTGTCAGGCGATAAGGTTTCCTCCGTGTGTAAAGGGAAGGGTGTCGTTGCTTTCCAGGCCTGACTCAACCCATTATTATGGCCACATACGCATTCCCAAGGGCCAGTATACAATCATTGCTCAAAAAAATTTATATATTAGGGTATTTAAAATGCATTCTTTAGCGATCGAGTTCACTGCACCAAACTTTCATAATTTACATGAATAAATACTATTATTTTTAAGATATTTTACATACAAAATTATATATATTAACTCGAGCAAGTTGTTTATGTAGTGAATGACAATATATCTTTTATAAAATTTCACCTAATTTATATGGTACAAGTACAAACATTGTTAAATACAACCTGAAGAAGCGTTTAGCAGTGCATAATTTTTTACCTACATCCTTAGACAATTTGTTCATAAGTTTTTCGTGTCTAATATGATCAAATTGGGGATTTATTAGAGCTTAATAGTTCGTTAATGATGATAAGGTATATTTTGTTTTGATTACTTATGGTTTAATTTGAAAATATTGAAGTTGGGTTTTCATTGCAAATTGTGAAAGATTGTTACTATGAGGCTCATGTTTATCAGTTTTTCTTTTCTTTTCTTTATTTTTTCTTTGGTAATTTTTTATCAATTTTATTAACATATGAAGAGAATCGAAACACATGTCTAAAGAATAGGTGTTTCAGGAGTATTTGTTTTGATAGTCATAGTTTTGAAGTCTAAAGAGGGGGTCAAATATATTTTTAACCAATGATTCAATCACATACATAAGTGCCATATCTTTTTTCCTCTATATATTTAAACGTTTCTGTCACCTATGCAACGCTATAAAGAATAGTGTCTTAGCAACGCATTGCGTGTATTGACTTGTTGTTTTGTGGTCATAAGGGCAACTGGGCAACCGGATCAATAGCTTGAGGCAATCAGTTTTGAACAAACGACAACAGTACCCAATACGACCGAGCGGAATTAAGTTTTGAGCATCAACTTCAAATGATTCAAATATTAACAAAATGATGGGTGTGGTTTTCAGTTTGCATAGTCAAAACAAACCTAAACTTTATTACACGAAGGATTGAATCACATTAGACATAATGAAAAACAGCTTTCTATCACCTAGTTACGTGTTTAGCTCCTACCTATACAAAACCAAGCTGAGAGTTTTTCCAAAGCATTAAATCAACAAATTTGTAGCGATATGCTATTGATGACTTGCACCTCATGCGATCAAATTTGCAAATTTCACTGGACTTTGTAAGACTTCAGCTATGAAAAGATAGAACCCAATCTTTGGCTGGTTTAAAAACATACAACAAAATTTCCAACCAGACCAGGTATTCTGTAACATTATGATATGTCTTTAACCAGTAATACAAAATACGTTGACCTGAGAATTTGGATGAACCAGATGCCCATAACCATCCATGTGAACTAGCTAGACTAAACGACCTGATATTGGTAGAAATAATACCCTATAATCGGAATGATTAGAACGAGGATTATTTTCACGATGTCAAATAGTTTAAGCTGCCTTGCATCGATATTTCTTACTGTCTCAGTCGAGTCCATTACAGTCTCGTCGCCTGCCATCTCTACCTGAAAAACATCAAAAAAATAAATACTGCATATAAGTAATGGAACACTTTGTATATCACAAAAACTTGAGCCAAGGAGATTAACAATGTTACTAAAAAGCAAACAATAATAAGCTACCTCAGAATTGCTTGACAATGCTTCTTTGTTTTCTGCAGTGAAGTCACTACTCGCTTTATCACCATGGCTAAGTTTTCCAGCCCGACCTTCATCTCTCTTCCTTAGGCTCTTTACCAAGATTTTATTTTCATGTTTCAACGATAATATCTGCATGCATACAGATCCATTAAGACACAAGGATTTAAAAAAAATGGTTTTTACTATCCAACACTAAATCTGTAGCAATACACTCCAATATATAATATCGAAAACCTGTTTTTGGAGACGTTCTCTTTGATGTGCCATTTGCATAACCAGATCAGTTATAAACTTGCTACGAATACTTATATCTTTCGCAGATGCCTTCTTAGCTTCCTCCATTTGATGCAAAGACGTTTCTAACCACTTAACCCTACTCTTAACAATACTAAGCTCCTTCTTGAGGTCATCGTTCTCTTCAGACAAATTGATACACTTGTCCTCCATACTATCGGTCTGACCTACAGCTCTTGTAACTTTGCTCTTCAGGTCTTCGATTACATTTTCCATGTCTTTAATTGTAAACTGTAACATGCTTTTGTCCTCTAGACTAGCTTCATAACATGCCTCCGCGTTTTGTAGCTTAACATTAGTATCACTTAGTTGTTTTTCAAGTGAAACTACTTTCTCATTGCTATCCTTGAGTTCCTGAGCGGTATCTTCCTTTTCCACATTCACTTGTGTAGATGCTTTCTCATTAGCCTGCTGGAGTTTCAGCAAATCACTTTTTAATTCCGCTTCTCGTTGAACTGAACCTTTAAGATTGAAATGTAGCATCTTAATTCTACTCAGTAATTCTTTGGAGGTTTCCATCAGGAGTTCAGATGAGTGGTCTGCCTCATAGAAGTTCTCCAAGGTTGTTTCAGCTTCCTCTTCAGCGTACACAACTTCTTCTTCTAATATACGCACCCTCATTGTTAAAGTTTCTTCAATTTGAGTCAACTCAAAACCCTTTTCTCCGAATCAATTTCTCGTTCTAAAGATTTCGAGCATCCTTAAAATATGTCTTTGATGTTCCACTGTCTGCATTTTCATTTTCTCCTTCTGTTCTACATCATCTTTTGAAGACTCTATATAGTCATTATTTCCAGCAAATCTTAACACGTTCCTTTCAAAACTGACAGATCGTACTTTTAAATCTAAAACCTGTTCCAGTAACTGTGCCAACGATTTTTCTGAATTTTGCAACACGTCTTCCATCCCAACAACAGGCTCTCCTAAATGTTTTCGTGACAATAGAAACTCACTTACATTTGATTTTTCTATCTGAAGATCAGATATGTGTGTCTCTAATAATCGGACCTCTGAACCAAAAACCCCAGCCAAAAGATCGTATTCTAATACCTTGACAACCAATTCGGGATCCATATCAGATACAACAAAGGGTTCAAAGTCACTTTCCCTAGTTTCCACATGCATCGATAGTAAGTTCAAGTTGGTTAACCTTTCACAGATAAATGCTATATCCAGTTCAAATCTTGCTACAATCTCACCAGTACTTTCCGAGTCTCTAGAAGTCTTACTTGGCCCACCAGAATGAAGAGATGATGTACGAGAAGATGCATCATAGTTGGCGGTGGCATCCATCTTAACAATTCAGCTGTAAACTCAATTCAGAACCTGAAAAAAGAAAGGGAATACAGTATATATATATTTATCAAAATAACATAATATTAATCAGGTTTTGCATCCAATACAATTATTGAATCAATGAATAGGCGTGAAGACTGTACAGCTGATACAACGACTCTATAAAGGGTATTTAGCCATATGGACCTCATCTCCTAATTTCCAAAAACACTTTCGAGACACAAATACTTGGGTCAGTCCACTACCCTCTTTATAACCAACACTCTACATACTTCTAAGAGGTACCCAATTAATGATCACACATCTGCTTGTCTAACACATAGCATTCAAAATATAACAAAAAACTATAAAAATTACACTATACTGAACAGTATTCATATGCCTAATGCAGAGAGTGAGAAATACCGTAAAAACATGTTTAGGCACGTGAATCAGTTTTTCGTGAAGCTACATATCCAAAGGGAACTCGCTTGCTTGGCATCAAGTCACCAAATTATCCTAATTCCTAACCTCATATATAGCCATTTACTTATGTTTATATGACTCGCTTCCCCCAATTAGTAAAAGTATGCTAAGACGTCTCTTGAATCATACATCTACGCGCAATCCCTAAACATACGCGTTTCCGCAAAGTTCAATCCCTATTCTGATGCAAAATGTGTGTTTAATTTTTATTTGCTCGAAATGTTAACACCATTAGTATATTAATTAGTACTTGATGTTTAATGCGGTTAGCAACATTAATAATCACTAGGTAAATTTGATGTCATAAAAACTGTTTATCAGTAAATCAGTAAGTGAACCCTATTAACACAAAACATCATTTAATACAGAATTAAAAGAATGCCTTTATTAAACTCCTCAGTAATAAGTATTGAAATTAACATAACATATTAAAATCGAATATCATCAAATTACAAAGAAACTAAAAACCAGTAATAAAAAATCACATATAAATGGAAATGAAAATGAAAATATGAAATTAAAATTGAATTAGAAAATAAACATACCCGGTTCAGAGAGTTTATTTTATTAAGCGGTTAGTGAAGGATCTTGATCCGTTACAGTTGTGAATTGTGATTCATCATCAGTTTCTGTCACTTCTTGAACCCCACCACCCTCCACCGCTTTTCCCAAACTTTTTACTACTATTTGCAATATTAACCTTCATGTGTTTATTTAACTACATTACAGTCCCTCAACTTATGGGGTCGTTTTTCTGATGCGGGTTCATTTCGTGTATAGTAAATTAGTACTAACATTCATTTCGTGTACTTTACTAGGGTGTTTGGCATTACATTTTGAGAATAGTTATTATTCACTCCGTCCTAATGTAAGGGCATCTACTATAAGAGGTTTATAAAAAAGTCTAAAAGCTATGAAAAGGTTTATCTTTTGTTTCAACCATAGTGAGTTTGTGGTTTATATTTATGTGGCGTAAGAGGTCAAGATTCTGCACCTTTCATAATTTAATCGACGTGTTATGATTGAACATTTGATATAATTATAAAAGGTTTATACATAGTGATAATAGGTTTATATTTTATAAATTAATGATTTGATATGTTATAAACCTATTTAAAATGTCCACCATTGTGGATAATTGTTTTTTATAAGAGCAATGATACATGGACCTAAATTTAGACCTAAAACCACTTGTCATCATTTTGATGGGTTGTAAAATAAGTGGGTCCCTCTCTGTAGCCATTAAGACGGTGACACTTGATTTTAGGTATAAGTTTAGAAGTTTTGCGTTTACGATCATTTCTTTTTTTAATAATGGTTTGACTTTTTGACACTATTAATTACATTTAAACCACTGCCACACAACTCAAACCGGATAAATACATTTCTTTTAGGCACTAAGAAAATACAAAGATTAAATTGTTAACCAGTCAAATTTCTTTATTTTAATATAATATTGTTTTGATTGATTGTAGTTTGGAAGTGAACACTAACTTTAGGACGGAGTGAGTATTCGATAGTGTTTAGAGATTGCTTGAATGTCAAATATTCTGCTTATTCAAGTATTTAAATGTAAAATGACCTATAAATGATCAGATAATGTGATGGAGTTTTGTTTAGTGTGACCTGAAAAACGCATCAATATTCACTCTCAAAACCCGCTTTTGTTCATCTATCAAATCACTAAACCAGTTTCTGCCTCTACCTTGTATGGATGAATCGAAAATGCTAGCTTTATAGGGGTAAAATGTTTGCTTGGGAGCACATAGACGAAACTATAACACTGAATATAGCTTATAAAGTACTTATTTGAGCTCAAAGCTATACAGCATACATACTTTTCATCAACATACAACATGAGTGTTTATTTCAATTTCACAAACAGAAATAAATCACGGTTTCATTACACTGTCATAAAACTTCAATGGAGTTACAATAAAGCTAGACTAACCTTGAAATCTGCTTTGAGTAATATGAAAATGTGAGATCTTTGATCATATATACACTGGCTTGAAACTAAATATTTCAAAGAAATCTAGGAGTTGCGTAATAATCATCCGCCACTCCCACCATCATTACTACTATGGACTCGAACCCCTCAAAACTGTTTTTCCGGCTTTTGCTAAGTTTTAACTTAACTTTAGTATCCTTCAGCTTTTGCTCAAGCAAAACCATCTTCTCACATGAACCTTTAAGCTCATTACTAGTTTCGCTTAGCAACTTGCATTTAGCTTCAGCATTATTAGCCCTGTGTTCTGCCTCAACAATTCGTCTTTTCAAATCTTTGGCTTCTAACGTTTCAGCAGTTTGTTGAGGTTCAAAGCCCGGATTTTTAATATCAGGTTGTAACTTATTGACCTTACTCAACAATTCTTTTGAGATTCCCATTAGGATCGCAGATGCGTGATCAGCCTCATATGACTTTTCCAAGGCAACTGCAGTTTCTTCTTCGGCTAAAAGAACTTCTTGTTCTGTGGCATGCAACCTCATTGTTAGAGCTTCTTCGATTTGAGTTGACTCAGACACCCTTTTCTCGAAGTCTATTTCTCTTTCTAATGATTTCCCAAGCATCCTTATAATATGTCTCTGATGCTCTACTGTCTGCAAGTTCATTTTGTCTTTCAGTTCAGGAAGATCATTGTTGGATGAGTCCGCTGAATCATCCTTGTCAGTACCTAAAATCATATCACAATAATGAAAATTGCTAGTAATAACCTTTTGATATAGTAGAACTACAAATTTACCGCAATGTCAAACACTCAACATAAAAAGATTGTAAATATAATAAGGATCTTACGGGTCTCTCCTCCAGAAAATCTTGATAAGTTTTTTTCAAACATGGCAGCTCGTGCTTTTATTTCAACGAGCTGATCCAAAGATTGCTGCAGTGACTTTTCTGAATCTTGCAACATATCTTCCTGTTCCGTCGAAGTTTCACCCAAAAACTTGCTTGAAGATATAAACTCCTGCATATTACTTTTATCCGCCTGAAAATCAGATATTAGAGTCTCCAATACGCTCACCTCAGAAGTCAGAAAACCGTATAAAAAGTCAAACTCCAGTGCTTTGACTTCCAAGTCACTCGTGTTTGGATTAGTATCAGATACGAAGGCCTCAAAGTCACTATCTAAAGTTTCCATATGCATCAAGAGTAGGTTCAAGTTAGCTAGCTTCTCACAAACACACGCCATATCAAGCTCGAATCTTGTAACAACTTCACCAACACTTTCTAGTTCCTGAAATGTATCTGCGACAGAAGAACTCCTTCTGGACATGGTTTTATAGAACTCGGATTCTGGCCTACATGAATAGACTGATCCAGCAGCCGAAGATGGCTCATAATTATAATGAAAATCCATCTTGAGCTATAAGATGTTAATCCAACACCTGCAAAAAAGAGGATCAATGATACAACGTATAACAAATACCATCATTAGGGAGATGAGCTAGCATGTATCAAGAAATGATGGGTCCCACTACCCGATCTGTAAGCAAAACTCAAAACTTTCATGAAATTATTGAAACAAAGCATTATCCCGGCAACAAGAACAATATATATCCAGGTTACATTTTCCATCTTTCGTGTTCTAATAGAACGAAACTATGTCCTAAGATAAGGTAACATTTGATATGAACAAACAAAACATGCGCGAAAATAATAGCTGCATTGACATACCTGAATCAGAGATTTACTGGATAATGAAATGCAGATATTGAATTTTTGGGATTACAGATTTCATTTCACGCCATAATTTGTTGGCATTATCCACAGCCAGAGGCTCTTAACCGTTTTCTTTTCAACATTTCCCACCTTTTTTATATATTTACATGAATGACCTTTTGGATTTGTAAAACTTGCGTAAAGCATCTCAATAAAAAAGAATTTGCAATTGTAGTACAGCTTTGTCAATATTTTGTTGGAATGTGAGGTTCTCGGATCCATTTTTCATAAAAGTTTGGAAAAACTTCACTTTCATTTTTAAGGATTGTCACTTTTCGACTTGATGATTTTCATTTATTTTTGGTTTTATTGTATGTTAGTACACATGTAATCAAAATTGTGATTTTGGCGCACTTCATTTGGGGTCATCTTTTAGGACAAACCAGATCAAAAGCATGCAGTCATGCAGAACAAACAAAGCAACTGTAAACTCAACATCATCCGTTACTTTACGTAGGAGATGTAAATGCTATAGAAACAGGTTTCCAATATCAAGTTTAATAGCAACATATTGGTAAAAAAATCATCGATCAAGTCAAACATTCAATGTGTTCTTAGGAGACGAGAATTACTAAATTGATGTGTTATGTACCAAAAAATGGCTATTCTAGCTTCATTTATGTGCAATCCAACTCCCAACAAGTCAACTGTCACGATGCCTCTATAGATGAACAATCAAATTTTCATCTGGGTGGCCGGTTTACCAAGTCTTTTGGAACTAATAACAGCTCCAGAAGTTGTACCTTGAACCTTTGTATACTGATAGGATAAATAGATATGATGGTTAAGCATTACCAATGGTATTCACAAACGGCACCAGTCTTTTGTAGTCCTTTCTTCCCCAAATGCGCAATTATCAAGCACCCGACCAAGGATCAAGCGGTATTCTGCAAAGCCAACTCTTTAGCTGAAGTCATTGACTCATTTATTGGTCCACCATGAGCAATAAATGATGACTCATCGATCCCAGCCAGGCTGCTTTCATGATAGGCTGGATCATGGTTAAGGGTTACAGACATAAATCCATGGTTATGTAAAAGAGCTTCTAATACACTCAGTGCCTCTGAACACAGACCACTTTCAATTATTTGGGAAATGAGTGCATACATATGTCGACTCTGAACCGCATCAATTGAAACATGATGAAGCAGTTGCTTCAGTATTAGAAGAACAACACGCTGATACTCAACAGGTCCTCTGTCTAGAAGATAAAGCAAGTGCCCGAAAGCCATCTCAGAATGCTTTGCTGTCCATTTGTTACATAATAGCGGGGCCACACAAGCAAGTAGATTCTCTATGCTTTTAATTCTACCCTGTGAGTACACCATGAACACTTCGGCTAGTTCCTCTAATGATTTAGCCTGACACCATATTGCCAGATTCACTGAAACCGAACGAGCCTTTTGGTGGTGGTGTAATAGGGGTACTGAAGTGGACCCCACAACTGCCTCTGGGTTCAGATGTAAGCAGAGCCATGGAAGTAAACCCATGATGTGCATCAAGAAACGTGTGTCTGGGTCACCAAAGATTGAATCACAGGAAGGTATGGTTAGTCTTGAAAGAACCTCGATTGAGATATCGTGACTCACAGTTGACATGAGTCCTTTGAGTATTAGAGGCTGCACACCTTCAAAAGCTGGAACCTTCCCACCAGATGATGAACCTGAACCTGCAGCATCCATTCCTTGAAGTCACTATTGACAACACTGTGATCCAGCTCCTCTCTTGGCATGCTTGAAAGGAGAACATTTTCTGTAGTTAGGTCAGAAAATGTTAAATGGTCAATAACCCGAGAAAATAACTCGAGTACCTGACAATAAACATGAACAAAGTCGGTATGCATCATGGCCACACATCCCCAGAAAAGATGGGGATACAGAATCACCTTCTCTGGCTCCACATTTTCTACCATCACTTGTAACGTCAAAAGAATTTCCATCATAAACCCTAGCACTGCAGGTACTGGGTTTTCTAAGCATCTATGAAGGCATCTGAGAAGTGATATACATGCATCATGGTTAACACGGGGTCGAAGGGCACGATAGATCTGGTGGGACCGGCAAGACAGGTGCCTCGAGGTGCACTCCATTGCCCATTTAAGTGCCTCGGCTCCCCAAGTTTCCCGAAGATCACCTTGAAAAAAAGTGGCATCCACCATGCTCTTAACCAATGCAGACAGTAGTTTTACACTTTGAGATCCATTACCATGACTGTGGGGTCCTCATTTTCCCACATCATGCTACCATTTTAGACTTAACATACTCAATCAGACTCACAACCTGTTTCCGGTTTCACCATCCCCATTTTAACATTGTAGAGCTCTAGGTGGCGCCCACCAAGAGAATACAAAAGATTACCAAGTACACGCTGGCAGTGTTTTAGGACAACGTCTTCTGAGCTATCCATTGAAATAAACGTGACATGAAAAGTAAAGGCAAATGCTCCTAAAATCTTCACCTATTTCATGAGCAATTTCTGCAAGGAGAATCAATGCTATATCAGCATGTGTTAACGAACGGTCGTGATGCCTACGCCCCTGTAAAGCTGAGTTAAGTTCTCTCGCACTCACACCATGACTATCCGCTTCAGAATTTGGAGTGTCAATGAGGTAATCCCCACTGTCTCTAGAGGCATGTCGGCTTCGTGAATTTCCTCCTGAACCTCGAACCCTGTGGCCAGACCTTCCCACACTTATCTCAGGAGGCAATGGGATCACTGGACCTGAACTCGTTCTCCCGCCTAAATGCATTGTTCTTGACATTAAGCTTCCACTTGAATTCAAGTAAATTATCATGAGACCCTCGAACCAAAGGGGTGGCGATAAGGCTGGATATCCATGACAGACGCCAACTGGCTTGCAGCGGAACCCTGAGAAAATTCCAAAACAAAATTACCATCGATATCACTATTGTGTACTGTTCGTCTACTAGACTCCAGGCTCTCTTCAAGCATTCGTTGTGCTAATTGGTAAATCAAGTGGTCAATTGTCCCTTGTGGAGAGATACGCTAGATATAAGCTTACACGTTTAGCAACCAAGAAGTATGTAGCAAATGCACCACATATTTCTGCTGATGCATTTGAATCACAATCTTCAATTCCTTTGGTAATTAAAAAGTCAAGAACTGGACGGATATTACGGGGCTTACTAGCAATAGTTCTCCAAAGCTTCTCGATTTCATTAGGAAATTGATCACCGTGCCTCCATGTCACATAATAAAGGCTTTTCAGTAATCTTTCCTTCCACCCTGAAATTGATCAAAACATGGGCCATATAACAAGGATGCCATACAATTCATGGAAGCCCATTGTAGTGCCTCACATTGTTCAGACAATTCTTTGTCAAACAAAATTCTGTCCATTGAATCTTTTGATCTTGTGTGATGACTAGATTTGTAGCGTTCAACTTCACGCCGATAATCACTTAGACCATCCTGACTCGATATACTACCTGAATCGTCACAACATGAGAGAAAAGATCGAACAATCTCTTTCTGGTTTTAGGGTCAAATTTTTCCGATTTCGAGTCCACAAACTCAGGGGCCAGTGATCTTAGTACACATGCAAGTGAACAGCGAAGAGTTTGTACCTCTTGAAAATTCTCGACAGGTGCTGTTGATATTAATCTTGTTGTTTCATCAATATACTTCAAATAATGAAGACGGAAAACTGGCTTACGGGCCAGCATGCCAGGCCATATGTTTTCAGATACGGTTCTGTATATGTTTGCGATGTGAACACGCAGTTCTTCACGTCGAACTTTTTGAGTCTGCATGAAAAAAATGATAACAAGATATCATACTTTCTTTGTAACAAAAGTAAAATGCATGATTCTAAGTATGAACTCATACCTTCCACTTTGGTTTTCCTTCTGTTTCCATAGAAATTTCATCCATAAAAGATGACAGCTCACTGAACATTATTTCACATACTTCCAGATGTGAATGCCCAAGAGCCATAGTAGCAGCATGCTGAAATCAAAGAGAGTATAATGTGTGAAAAGATAACTTTAGTTTTTATTATAAAAGATTAGTGGGTAATACTCACAACATGTGCTTCAGAACCAGATTTTAGGAAGGAATGATAAGATGGAATAGGTCTCGCGTTGCTGCCGCATTCACTCCATCTGTCCCAGGTGGACAAGAACAAGCAAACACCGCATACATGAGCCATTGATCTAGTTTGTTATCTGCATCCTGAAAGTGATACGCCTTTCCCCCCAATTCAACAGGTGTCATAAGTGCAAGACGCTTAGTAATCTCTACCCTGAGAACATAAGCATTTTGATTTTAATGTTGGAATAAACAGAAAACTACAAAGATAGTTGGTAAAAAGCTAGATGGTTACTTTGCATCTTGAACTGAACGAGGGCAGAGCAGTGCACCGTATTTAACAAGCTCACTAAGACATCGAGGCCATCTGTTCTTGTCAGGGCTATCAAAAAGTATAGCCTCAAGTGTTGCATCAGGAGGGACTACATCAGATTTTCGTCTCAGATCAAATGGACGATTGTAATCCCAGTAGCAGCTCTGAATAATGTCATCCTGTCAAAAGAAGGTTTCAAAATTACTGTTTCACATGAAAAGAGATTAGAAAAAGATAAGGAAAACACACCCCATTTTCCTCAAAAACATCAATCATAAGTATCAGTTCAGATTCATCTTCAGCGAGAATTTTCCGTATATCATTGTGTATAGCACGCACACAACGCAGTAATTCCAATGCTGCGAATCTAATCTGACTATCAGAGGAGCAAAGGAAGATAAGACCAATTGCATCAATCTCTGACGATGAAAATCAATTAGTTCCCACGATTGAAATAAGACTTTTTAAACTTTGGTTTATCTGCACATGTTTTGCATCTGAAGCGTTTCCAAATTCGCTATTTTCATCAGAATGGCAAGAGATCCATAGACGCAAGAGATCCAAAAGGTGTCCTAATGAAGTTTGAATAAGAAGAGGGAACTCATCTGGAAGTCGTAAGATGAAGTTCACCATACCTCTCACAACAGAAAATCGACGGTCAGGTATGCATTTTACCATTCGATTCAGTACTTGTATTGCTTCTTCACGAACACCGGGATCAATGCTTATCCCATGCTGAGGTATTATTTCAGTGATTCTGTCACTTCGACCAACATCTTTAATCAGGTAAGGTATGCACTTTAAAACTGACTGGAAAAGACAGCCTTGTGATTTTTCCTTTGTAATAGCATCTAGAAGACATTTGATTGATTAGAAGTGAAAATATCAACGCAAGATTCTTAACTTACATAACAAAATTACCAGTAGTTGTCTTTGAAGAAGTGAGAAGAGCCAGATTGTAAGCTCTATGACATGACCTCAATATAGACTCGATGGCAAGCTTTACTTTTGGAACGTAGTGGCCTAATCCCTGAGCTGCCAATGTAGACCAACAAAAAACCAAAGTCAGTATGAATTAAGAATTTCAATTCAATTAGAAAAACGAAAGATTAATCACCGTGAAGGATTTCTAAGCCAATATGGTCGCTTTTGGGAGAGATCGTAATGCCAAGTAAAGCACGAAGACCGATGATCTTTGCTTCATTTGGACTATCTTGCTTAAGCATTTCCAATATCAGATGGTTTATACAAAAATCAAGGTTATGTTCCCCTATAGTAACACACAACTGAACAAGTTTATCATGTTGGACATCCTGTGTAAGCATCCCTTTTCTAAGAATCGTAAGAAGTTGTGATGTCACACTGTCCAGGTAGTCCCATACACGGTTTGATGGTTGGGAGTGGCCATGAATACTCAAATAAAACTTTACAACACGGTGAAGACAGTCCAGAGCCATGAACCGGTTGTTCTTGTCCTGTAAAATACATGAATATTGTGTCATCTGTAAAAATGTATGGAGATAACTAGTAAACGGAATGTTACCTTAAGATGCTTATATAGTTGCTCCGTTAGAGGAAAAAAGTTACTAAGGAAAACAAGAGGGTCACCAAGACAGAGAAGCAAAGTCACTAAAGGGTAAGCAGCCTAACAAAGAGAACAAGGAAATGAGTGGTGTCTTGAGTTATATGATCAGAAGAGAAACAAATAGATAAATCTACAAGGATGAATTAATCAAAGTGAAAAGAAAAATAGACGTCAATACTGGGTAATGGGTCAAAACGGATAATTTTTGGGCCAGGTTAAAACGGTCCAAAATATATATTTTTTGCTAAATAATTAGTGTCAATTATGATTACAAATTTCAGTATTAATGGAGTTTTGTAAATTAAATGACTGTGGGTTTTAGGCATTAAAAACACACTTTGGTCAACTTGCGACCAGTGGACCCCTTCCTTTTAACAACCCGTTAGAGATAAATATAACCCAAATCGACCCGTTTAGAAGTTAAATGGTCAAAACTTCCACCACTAGTAATGGAGAAAGGCAAAGTTAAAAGTGGAACCATTGAACAATTCAGCATTTACTTACAGGTATATGTTTGCTCTGTTTGTCTACCCAATGAATGATCTGCATCCTTACCCGTCCAACAGCTTCATACCATGAACTAAGTGCACGTTGTACACCATGAGGAGGCCATTCACCTTTACCACCATCTGCAACTGATGCCAAAATGCTTGACAGCATATTGCAAAGCGCATGGTGAAGTTCTCTTTTTCTTTTGTTGGGAGCATGATTTAAAGGATTTGCTTTTGCCACAAAGGATGCTGATGCGTTAAGACCTCCCTCTGTCTTCACCTATATGTTATATATAATTTTATGTTTAAAATTAAGAAAATATTTCAAAACAAAGTGTATGTACCACATACCCCAAGCATTAGATGTCCGCATCCCATTAATGATACTAAGGGTTTCACTTGAGCACCACTAGTATCAATCCGACGTGAATTAATCTCCATGAAAAGCGTTCAGTTACAGGACTAAACCTATCGTAACACAATGTAAAAGTAATTTGATGGATTAATTTGTGCACCAGTGTCAATTTTAAGACTTGAGTTTAAAGTACTAATTACCTGATTAGTGATAGAGCACCTAAAAGCTGTGAAACTAAGTCTAGAAGGAGCCCACGCAAATCAACCAATGACGGATATTCAACCTGACTTACAACCCTGCAATTAACAAATTTTCAGTGTGGAATATGTAATAGTATCAATTAAGCATAAGAAGACCGAGATAAGTGCAATTACGGCATTCGAGGTTCATGAGAGATGTACTCTAGCCAAATTGGCATTACCTGTCAGCATTGATTAACCAATCAAATACGAAATGTTCAAGTCCAATCCAGAGTTTTTCTGCAATAAGTGTAAGCCTGTTATGTCTGAGAATAAATTATATTAATGTATAGATATGAACCAAGGATGGAAGTCCCAAACCTTTAAGTCCTTCAGGTGGACAACACTTCACGAAGCGTATACAAGCTAAGCAAAAGATGCACTCAACTGCAAGCTGTTCCAAGAAAAGTATATATAATAAGTCCATTTTCAGAAACAGGCAAAGTTCAAAGAGTTAGCACCGGATAAGATTTATCTGCTCACTTAAAACATATGTGTTATGACCATGCACATACATCACAAGTTTCTGAAATCCAATCTTGTAAAAACCCCGTATACCACATCATCTTATAACTCTGTAAATATGCAGGTTATACAAAATACCAATAATGAAGAAGATAATCTCTTTTTTTGTTCAATACTCAGATGCTAAACTAAGAAATCACCATTCACTTCAATGACATCATTCTATAACTGCATCCTTAAAAAATGTATACAAACGGCCTTACAAATTATGAAAAGAGGCAAACCTTTTTTTGGAAGGTAGATGCATCATTTGCGCCTTTTGGGGATTCGCTGCAAAAGAAACCAGAAAGCAACACTGTAATACTTTTTATGACAGAATAAATTTTCATAATGCCAGTGATACAATGGACTCCGTTCATGAAACATGATACACAATGTCTGGCTTGTTTTTGCAGATCAAGTATCTAAACATTGTTTTAATCAACTTAAGTCGTAGTCTAAAGCTTACTTTAATTAATTTCCTGCAATGAAAATTCAGGCCCAGTCATACATGCTGATATATCCTATCCCGATATGTTATATTCATGTGATTATGCTTATAAAGAAAACATCCTTTATAGTCCCGCATATATAAATATACTTAAACAGATAAATGACCCACGTGTCTCTCCAACGAAGAAGTCCTTCAAGAAGAGGAACAGGCATGTCGAGCCACCAAAGCTAACGACTCCAGCACTTGGTCATAGGCTGAATCTGATGGCCTAACAAATTGTCCATCCTGTAGTTCACCCATATAAAAATTGAGTAAATACCAACTTCAATAGAAGACAAAACAGCACCAACTTTTGAATATAAGAAACAGCATGCATGCATCCAATCAGACCATTGAAAGCTAATATTTCCATGTTATGCATTAAAGGCTAACAGAACCTCTGGTGGCCCCGACCAACCGGTCCCACATGGGAGGGTTAATCGCCTAATACAATGATTAATGGGACACGAGGCCGGATTTTGAATCCATGGCCTCCACCTTTATGTTGCATGTCCCAACCATTAGACTACTATTGCGGGACATTCCATGTTATACATTTGCTTCATGTAGTTATAGTTATATAGCCACCAAGGCTTTCTAGTGGTCAAGCATCCGTTTAAACCTCACTAGTTAAACGCCTTAGTGGACAGGAAAGGGTTCAGAAACAGTCACGGGACACCCAACTGCGTCACATCTGAGTCAAAGACCCACCCAAACAGAGAAAACCTCATTCGCTTAATGCTATCATCAATGTATGCATGTAACAACTATATGCACAATACACCAAGCATATATACATGTAACATATTAGTAAATCGCCTTCTTATTTACTAAAGCAAGCATTAAACAACGACGAAAAGTGAACAATTCTTACGTACATGTAACTGGGTCATTTCAATACGACGTCTAGCAAGTGGTATAAACCGTTGTAGCAACACATCCACGATAAGCTTCGAACCACTCGCCATCACTAACACGTAAAATCGCGCGATTTCGTTGACGATCAAAACAACAGTTATTCAACAAATTACTCAATGTATCAGTCAATATAATCTACAAATAAAATTACCTAATATAAACCCTAGACGGTAAAATAGTTCTGCATTATATGTTTCTGTAATAAACTGTTTGATGAAATAAATTAAACTAGTTGTGGTGAGTTTTGTTTATATTACGAAAATGGCCCTAACAAACTTTTTTATGATTCTAACCGTTTCCGGAAAACAGGGATAACACGGCACTGTTATCGCTAGTCTGTTGTTGGAGTTAGAATGCCGCCGGTGATGAGTGTTAGACCGGGAATTTTGAGTTAGGAGCGATATATTGGTTAAGCTTACTTTTGGGTTGATTTTTCGTATTTATTCTGCAATTTTGTGATTACAGGGTATGTTTGGCACTAGTAAAGGACGTGATTTGGATACTCGAAAATGATTGTGACACTCATATTTTGAATCTTTTGACATTTATATTTTCAAATTATTTTTACTTATGTTTATCTTGTAAGTGTAAATGTTTAAACACTCAAAATTTGAGTTTTCTAATCATTTCGGAACGCTGAAATCATCTCCCCAAGAAAAGTTCTAATATTAGTTTAACTAGCATTTTGTTTAGTAGCTTATCTTTTAAAATGTTTTTCAAGCCTATGTCGGTCAAACGAGACTTATTTTTATGGTTAAAAAAAAAAAAAAAAAAAAAAAAAAAAAAACAAAACTCATGCTATGATAAACTCTAATAAATTCGCACGTGTCATGGAATGATGACCTTATATATAAGTCATACATTTCAAAATAAGCTAAACTGATAGAGCTATAATAGATGAGCCAAAATCATATAAGCTTATAAATATAAATCGAGATCCTTTAAAGTTGTGTTAACATAACGTATCATGTTAAGTTTTTTGTGAGAGGACAAATACATGTTGGCCTATAATTTTTAATTGAAATAAAAAAAATTATCTATTTTACTTATTTTTTTATTGATTAACATGATAGATCATGTAAAAACCAATTTGAGAAGATCTCAAACTATAAATAAATACAAGATATTGCTAGGTGACGTACTTTGATAGCTTATGCTTAGTGCATACTACATATAAAAAGAAAATACATTATGTTAAAAGTTAAAAAATATAAAAAAAAAAAAAAAAAATGAGTAATGTTGTTAAATTAAAATATTATTATTTATTAAAGGCAAGTACAATCTATTAATGGTATGTTTATGAATCTAGGTTAGGACTTGAAATTGGAGGCTGAGCTAGGGTTTGGGCTTATATTATGGGGTTGATACTCACACAATTTTTTCTTATACATACACCACATTGTACAATACACTAATGCACAATTGTGGTGTATGTATAAAAAAAAATGGTGTGAGTATCAACTCCCTTATATTATAAGCCGAAAATTGAAGATTATATTTTTATAAAACTGTTTGGCAAATTAGTTTGAGCTATAGCTTATTACTGTAAAATCGCATAAAGATACATCAAACTAAATTCACATATATTTTCAGTTTTTACATGATAATTCATTAGTATTTTGAAAGGTATTTAAGTAATTTAACTAGCCATAAGTGTTAGTAGTATGTAATATTGTATGTTCTTGTATTTGTCTTAAGCCCGTTTCCCAAGGCTCGGGCTCAAGCCCATGACTTTCTAGGGTTATGTGTATATTTGTATGTCTCGTATGAGACTTAGTGACTCAATGAATTACAATCAATTCCACAAAAAGGTGTAGATTGGCGGGAACACCCTGACCCCGGGTGCCTTTTGGCACCAGCCATTGTCCACCCACAAGGAATAGCTCAAGAACTCTCCGGCCCAGTGGGCACCAACCTGGAGTGAGCACGAGCCAAGACTCGGACCCGAGCTCTTATTCCACAAAGTCTCTCCGGTGTGCTCATAGGTTTTGCGGAGGTGGGTACCTTTACGAAGCAAATGCCAAGGATGGGACTTGAACTGGGTCAATCGACTCAAGCACAAGTGCTCCAACCATTGGACTAATACTCCATTGGTATGAATTACAATCAATTACGTTATTCTACATGGTATCGTGGAAACGACCGTGAATTTTTAGAGTAGACTAAACGTAGTCTAAAAGTGATAGGAGATGTTAAAATGTGGTTTTCGTCGTATATGGGATAACTTTACGTTATTCGTGAAGTTTAAAAGTTCTGTGATTTAAGCAAAATGTAGAACGTACAAGGTTAATTCCTTTATGGTCAAAGGAGGAGGAAATATGTTTGACTTTTCCAAAAATGTAAAAGTTTCAAAAACATATTAGAAACACAATCTGAGAATCGTTAAGCACGGATGTAAGTAGAATTGTTTAAAACGTAAGTTTAGTTTTGTTATGCTACTGGTCTTATTTGGTAATATTAAAAATAATAAATCTTAAAATTCTCAAATTAATCATGAGTGATCTAAAATTTATCGATGCGAGGAAAATTGTCGAGTTGATTTTCGTTATGCGTGATGTTTAAACGGTGGACCGTCTAAAACGAAACTTTAAAACGATGTTTACTTAATAACTTTTGAAAAATGATCTAACGATGGTCGAACTCTCGTGTTATTACTAAAATAATTTATCTTACGAGAATGTGGATTAAATTTTTACGAGATGAATAGTGAATGTGAATAGTAAATGTGAATAGTAAAAGTGGTAGTAAATCCTCGAAAATGAAAAGTAACCTAAAAATGCGGGTGGTTACGCCTCACCCTTAATGGAATTCGTCCGAATTCGGTGTGTTATCCGATGTTGAAGTGTCTAGGAACATGATGGTGTATCTGTTGTATCCTAACCTTTGCGTTTTCAAGTTTTTGGTCATAGAATGTATTATGTACCATTTGGCTTAAGTTAATAACCTAAAGGGTTTTGTTAAAATCTTATTGAGTTCAATATACCTAAAGTTTGGTTTTTCCCGATTCTCAAAACGAATCATATCTTATTATATCGAGATTATCAATAAAACCTTAATTTCTAACATGTAGTTTTTGGTGATAGTGTGCGGCATGGAGCCTAATTTATATTTGTATGGTTTCCTTAATTGTTTCGTGGGTGATCCCTAAACACCTTAGTTCAGCAAATGGTTAACTAACACTTTCGTCTATATAGTGCCTCAAAATGGAATAGTTTTGTTGTTGTTAGGGTAACTGTTGTTAATCAAAGGTGTAAGGTATTGTTGATGTAAAATGGTTTGTAATGATGTTGTAGGAAAGTCTTGCTAGTGGCAAGTGGTTATCCAAACCATTTCCAAAGTTGATCCTGTCTTAGGTGGTTTCGAGATGAAGGTTATATCGTATAGTGTTTATGTCTACTAGTGTTTCAAAGAAACGTGATACTGTGAAGTTTTACACACTGAATTTCAATGGGGTTCAGATAATGATGTGATATGTTGATGATTAGAAGAGTGTAGCGACGCTACCATTATTCTTAGGTAGAGATGTCAAGTTTGTTTTAAAATCAAAAGTGAATGACGGAATGATATCCTTGAAATCTAATCAGCTAGTACTTCTAAGGAATGACGAGAAGATTTGATGACTATCCCAAGATAGTAGTTAGGATTATTTCATAAATGAAAACTTTCAAGAATGAAATTAGGTAGTATAAATAAGATGTTAAGATTTTCTTGAGTGGTAAGACACTATCGTGTCTCTAGATCTTTTAATGAATTACGGTGGTTTATCGAGTTTAAGTAGGAAATTAACTCAATATAACCCTTGTATAACTCAGTATGAGTGTTTGAAAATTTAAGTCGAACATAGTTAATCGGACCATGTTCCACTATCCCAAGGTTAAATATAGGTGATTAGGCTATATTTAGCGAGGTTCGATAAATTTTCCAAATACCTAAATTAGGTATACTTGTGATATGTTCATAGCTTTTGAGAAATTGTCTACTAAGCAAAGGCGATATCAAACAATTCGATTGCAAGTCCCGGCCATAAAAGACTTGTAACATATGTTTTCACATTCCATTGCATAGAATATAGTATGGGTAGATACGTGTTGAAATGAAATCTTAAGTAATTCTAAAATAGTCCATAGTTGGCTAGAATCACGGACCTTTAACAATGAAGGTTTCGAAGAGAATTTTGATGAATGTAGAAACGTTGTTGAACTTGACTTTTGTAGATGATGAGTCGGTTTATCTTTAGAAATCCCATTTCTTGTATTTCCATTAGGAAATTGATAGATCGTGATGTGTTTCATGTAAAACAATATCATATAATGTTTATAAGATAATTTTAGAGACTTTGTATAACTTACAATGTCTCGTGAAGTAAATTAAACCATTGTGTAACTCACAATGTCTTGAGGAAAGATGGAGAGGTCATTGTGTAACCCACAATGTCTTGAGAAGTGATAGAGAGATCATTGTATAACTCACAATGTCTTGAGAAATGATGAAGAGACCATTGTGTAATACTCACAATGTCTTGAGAAATGATGGAGAGATCATTGTGTAACTCACAATGTCTTGATAAATGATAGAGACCATTGTGTAACCCACAATTTCTTGAGAAATAAATGAGACCACCGTAGGATTTACATTATCGAGAATGTAATAGAGACCACCGTAGGATTTACGGTGTCGAGAATGTAATAGAGACCACATGAGGATTTACGAGTGTCCGAGAAAATGAATGAGACCATTGTATCTCACAATGTCGGGAGGTAGGAAAGAACATTGTAGTCGATACAATGTCTTGGAGGAAGTTTCAGAACCCTAAAATGCATGACTAGATGCATGATTGGGAGATTAGGAAAATATGATTGTGCCGTAATGCCTTAGAATAGGCATACGCAGATATGTTGAGTATTTTGTTTATGATTGAAATTATGTCAAGTGTATATATCAATATACTAGTATGTTTGTATAGCTTAAAATGCCTAAAAGTCACATAATCGTCTCAGAGGATGGAAGGCAACGGAGAACTAAGGCTATAAAATATTTTTGTTTGTAAATGTAGTTATAGTTTAAGTCTCAATTAGACCCGTTTCTCTATAATTGTGGCTCGATACCAATCAGAACACCTCCAATTTTGTGATACGCGGCGAAATTCAAACCGGTGTTACTTCATGGCACAACAATATAATAATAGAAAACGAACTCTAATGGAGTCGTTTAAAAGATTTATCATTCGATTTATACAAATATCGAGTTTACAAAAATGAGGTCCCAAATGGTTTCATTGTTTACAAAATACATTAAATGAGTTTTTGAATGATAATAAAATTTATAGCCTTCTTGAGTATCCGTGCTCCTCCGTGCCATCCTCGTACATTATGGACCTGAAATACATGCTTAAAACTGTCAACACAAAGCTTGAGTGAAATTCATAGAGTTTGTTTGATGGTTGAACACATTATGTTTGTAGTGTGAGCTATAGACTCACACCAATGATTTGAAAACAAAATGATATTATTGCACTAAGCTCATGATACCGAAAACGTTAACGGTTTGTCAATAGAAATTGATATAATAGTTTACGTGTCATTGGTCAAATAGTTGCCCTAATAGGTAATTTGCCAATTAACCTATGGTTCATCAAATAGAGTGCGTTTGTTTACGGACTTGGTCAAACAAACGGATTCGTCAATCCCGATAGATCTATCCACATTATTCGCTCACCCGCAAGTGATTAATGGTTCATGATAATAGGGACTTAAGTTTGGCAATTGTGGTACTTAGTGCACATAATACATTCAGATAAGCATACTGTTTCAAAGCAATGTGTTCGGTTTAAAATAAAACATGTATCTCCCCCAAGGGTTTGTAAAACAATTTAAGTAATATAAAGTGGGGCTATGAACTCACCTCAGAGTAAATGATATCACATGTATAATAAGAATGATGGATATGCCGTGAGAACTTCTACGAGCAACCTAAAATGGAATGTTGCGACTTAGGTTTGGAATAATGTTTAGGAAAACATAAACCATTCTATATATATTTCTATGTTGATCATGATGTAGTCAATTATCATTTGATGTTTATAGAAAGATCTTTAATATGTGAAAACATATTTAGTTTATAGATATCGTACTCACCGCTCGTGCCATCATAATTCGAGAGGTCATGCGATGGCGCTCGAGGAGCTAGGACACTTTAAATCGTAAATCAAAGAACTCGTCGAAACGTTTTACTCAAATGAAACCCTCACATGAAGCTCCCTACTATTGTAGCACTTAGTAGATACAATATATGTTTTGAGTGAAGATTGTTATATAAATAAGTTTATCATGTTCTTACAAGTTCTCGTCGTTTCATAAATATGATTACCTTAGTTAACGGTCTTGGGTAAACAAGCCATAAGGTCAGTAGCCATGGCTTTGCCGTGACTTTGGTCTTGACTACCATGGTCTTGAGACTTAGCTTTGACCTTAGCCGTAGCCGTGGTCTTGGCTTATGGCCATTAGGCCTCTTGGTTTGCTTTTAGTTGTGACAAAAGTATAGTTGTGAGACTATATTTATGGCGCTTCGCTTTTGAAAGATTTTTGGCCTATTTATGCGTTTTCAAGGTCCGAGCTTCTTAAATATCGAAGGAAAACGTCGTTCGGACAACTTCGTGTTTTAACTTTTTGATGATTCGGACCGAAGTACCATTTTAAAACGGCGGAACTCAAAACAAGCTATTTGTAGTTTCGGCGTTTTGGTTTTGCTAACTTCTTTTCGCTATAACTTTTGACTCGTTTGTCCGTTTCGGGTGATTCAAATTGCTATGTTTACCCTTTTATCTTGTCTACCATATTATGTAAGTTAGAAAGTCCATATGTTACTATTTTTAATGGTCTCACGTGTGCAGAATATGACTACTTTACTAGTTTGTTACTTTTATGACAATATGTGAATTAAAACAAGTGATTGAGTATATGTACATCATGAATCAACATAGTAACTATATATATAGCATGAAATAGTTAAGATTATGAATAATAAAGATGAGATGATGGTGGTGATAAGTTGCTTACAACTTTTGGCTTTCAATAAGAAAGGAGTAACTTAGTAAGGATAGGACTTTGATTGATCACTTAAGACTTTGGAGTGAGCTAGCTTTCCACACCTTGGCACCCTTTCAAAATTGAAGAGTTGGTGATGAAGTACTAAGTGACTTGAGTGGATTTAAACTCAAGAAGATCACTTAAACTTGCTAGAGATTTGATGAAGTAGCTTGATCTTTAGAGCTTCTTTGCATAAACTTGGAATTTATGGAACAAATTATGGAAGATATGTATGTTTTAAGTTATGAACGACCAAGAGAAGAGTTTTAGGGTTTTTAGGAAGTCATTCACTTGCTATTTATAGGAGGGTAAGTTTGGTTAACCATATATTAGGTTAAATATTAACCATGGTTAAGTTAGGACACTTGTAAAGATCTAAATGAACCATGGTTAGGGTGATGCCACCAAAATGATGACTCCCCTAAGTCGGCCATATAGTGATAAGATGACTTAGGTGGATAGTTTGATCTTATCTTGAGTTTAGAGCATGATTTGGTTCCGTTAAATGCCAACCGTAAGTCGTTAAGCCATAAACGTAAAGCCGGGTATCGTAAAAATACGAAACTTGTAGGAATGATGAAACTCATCACTATAATCCATCTAAAAATATAAAATGGGTGATAAGTCTCATTGGGTGCAAAAACGCTTAAAGTCGAAAATAAGGGTCAAAAATCGTAATCGCGGTTTATCGTAAAATAACGAAATTTCGGAAACGACCGTGAATTTTTAGAGTAGACTAAACGTAGTCTAAAAGTGATAGGAGATGTTAAAATGTGGTTTTCGTCATATGTGGGATAACTTTACGCTTATTCGTGAAGTTTAAAAGTTAAGCGATTTAAGCAAAAATGTAGAACGATAAGGTTAATTCCTTTATGGTTAAAGGAGG